>JAHPZR010028826.1:0-5000 GCA_019787425.1 Platygyra sinensis
CGCAGACGTTCTTAGGCTTGTCACGCGTTCCTCCCCACGAACGTCTGCTCAACGGACAGGCCACTTCCGTTCACTGGCGGTTAGCCTTTGTTTTAAAAGAACCAATCCTGTTCAGTTAATGTTGACATCTCTGTTGTTTGTCAGGCTGTTTGCCATGTGCTTATGCATTGTTTAGGCTCATTTATGTTGCACGATATTTGCTTTCGAGGGGCAAAATATGGAAAATAAGAATTTTTCCGTGAAATGTTGCTTACCTGCATTTAATATTGTGGCGCTGGGCCCGGTTGTTTCACTAGAACTATTTGTAAGTAGAGCGTATGTTGCTTCTTATCACGCAAATCGTATTTACCTACGTCCGGTTTTTCTTCGGAGACGCCGTGCTTTACTTCGAGAAAGCTACACCTTTCTGTAGTGAGGTTTTTATGTTTCTTCCATCAATTTGGTTGAGCTTGTGTTTCTCGAGTTCGATGAAAAGGTTTATTGCTCCTTTTGTCCCTTCTGGCACCACATAATTAAAATGTAGTTGTTTACGTGCGAATCAGTTCACTGTTTTGCGTGTTGGATATCCCATTGTTTGACTTAGCTCTGGCAAGACCGTACCGGTCCTCAATGTGGATCTTATCAGTTGCCGGTACTTCTAAAATAATATGTACGTCTGCAGTTGCTGGTGGAACTCGTATGTAAGTGAAAATTTTAAACATTTTGCGGCACAAATTTCTCGTGTTGAAGCGTTGGGTCAAAGTCGGTCAAAGTCCAGCTTGGCCCAGATTGGCAGAGAAGCTATGATTGGCTAACCGTCAACGAACGGATGTGACCGGTCTGTTGAGCAGACGTTCGTGGGGAGGAACGCGTGACAAGCCAAAGAACGTCTGCGTAGGAGGCTAATGTAATCAGGGCTCCACGTTAAGACTAGGCTAAATTGGAAGCCCTAGAAGAAATTTTATTTTTTGAACGATTATGATATGAACGTGCTTGTTCAGACCGTATGTTGATGGAGTCATGGGATATTTCTCTGACCACTCCCCCTTCCCCTCCCCCTCCTCCTCCCCTCACCCCTACTGTACTACAGTTTATAATGAACCTTGGACTGAGCCTTACTATCATGCCACGTAGTTCGATCAGAATATTCTCATCATTTAGAATGACTGCATATGATTGTGACCAATCTGGATCAGTCTAACGGTGTTAGAGAAGTTGAAGTCACGGCACACTAGAAGGGATAATTATCTTCCAAGGACCATAATTCAATCTATATTAGGCGTGTTGTGCAATTGGAAGTAAGGGAGGGTCTTAAGAAATCGTTTGTCTTGCCACATTTACAAATTGTATGCAGTACACACTTCTCAGTCAGAGTCGGCCATCAGTCCACATAAAAATATCTTGTGTTATAGAGAGGTGGCTACTAAGTTAAGCTACATTGCAGGGTTGTTTTTTTGCTAAATACCTTCCATTTCTTCTTTTGGTCTTTAATTCCCCAGGAACAAAATACTTCTTTCGAAGATTCTGGAACACAATTTAATTAAAATGGCGTTTAGTTGACAAGACTATGCATGTTCTACTCGCCCCTCCCCCCCCCCCCCCCCCCCCGTCGAAGATCCGCCATCAACACTTCGCATTTGTTTGAGCTTGTATGTTTCACCAGCATCAAATGTCAGTCGTCGAAATGCTTACGTTCTAAGTGACTCTCTCCTGATTTGCGCTACTTTACTTTCCAACTTTATTTTCAAATCATCAGTCTTTGTACCCACCCAGAATTTAAACCTGCTCTGCCACTCAATGATAGCCACGGCCTGCATTCGCAGCGCAGTGAAAGAATTCAGTGACTCCTCCTGGACTAGTTCGTAGGTCAGTGAGAGTTGAGCGATCAGGATGTTCAACAGAATAGTCGTCACACTCATCATGAATAACAATGTCAGCAGTACCCCTAACCATCTGGAAAAGGAAATAAAAACAGCATGTAAAGCTTGCCTGTTCTCTCGGGCATAACATGGTTGGAACAGGAAAAGCGGGGGGGGGGGGGGGGTGGGACCATAGAGCCGTAAAGAGTCCTCTATCTCACTCTTTCTTCTCATCGCCATTCCCTGTCTCTACCTGATCCTGAGTAAGTGCGCCGATTGTGACTGTGTAAGTAAGTAGGTGTAATAGTATTAACAGCAGTCTTCGTTTCCACCGTACACTGACTTAAACTTTATTCAAACTAAACGGCCGTTATATAAATATTATACAACTGTGCCAGTGGACTTAATTAAGTGATTTCGTCTATTTTGTTCTCCTCATATTAACTCATCGAATATACCACTTACTTTTAGAAGCAAATCGTTACTACTCTAGTTATTCAATGAACTAACCCGACTTCTCGCAGATTGCCAACCACTGACGATCCTTCGAGCCATGTCATTACACCAGATAACATTACACATCCTATGCTGGTCGCGCAGGACATTTCATTTCTGAGAGCGCTAAAATAAGACAACAAAAGAAAAGGAAAATTTACTTGAAGGTTAATCCCCCTAGAGCTAGAGCGCCTGAATCGGGGTTCTGAATATGATTGCATAATTCTTTTCTATATCTTTGTATGGACTTTCAAATACTTGGATGAATTACGTTGATAAAGTCCGTCCGTAAGTGTTCGCAACATTCTGAAAAGGCCTTACATACACCTAAATGAAAGATTATCGTAGCTTTCTTATACCCTTTTGTATAACTCCAAAACCGTTGCCTTTTCCGTAATTTATCAATTCCTAATCTACAACTAACCGATTCTATGTGTGAATAAAATTGACTGAGTTTCTTTCTGCCTTTTTCCAGAACAAAATTTTAATTTTTCCTTTAAAACCTCTTGCCGACCCTTGATGCGTGCCTAACGATTTGTATTGTTTGCCGTTGTATTGAACAACCATTATTACCTCTCCCCGGAAAGCGTCTCTTTACTTTTCCTCATGTTATAGAGACAGACAATTCTGTTTCATTAAGAAAACACTGAGAATGAAATTAAATCAGCCAAGCCCAGTTAATGGCTCGTTATAGACATACTAATTTTGTACGTACTTGTTTTTGAGTGCTTTCTCTTCCAACTTGGATTTCTCCGCTCTGATAGCCAAGAAGAATGAAATTGAAAATGTCCCAAGAATAATACTAAAAAACTGTCAGAAATCTCGGAATGTCCTTATAGATGACCTTGCCAAGGCATTTTATGTACAATCCGGTATCTCTGTAGACAAATCACGAATAAGATTTACTCATGGGCTGAGTGGGTGAGTAAGTTAAAGTACGTATTCGAGTCAGGTGGGCCACTAAGAGTATTTCTACTCCCCCCTGGATGGGATACTAACCCTTCGGAGCTGTCGGAGGGTTACCCCCAGCATTTTAAAAGTTCGCCGGTATAGTACCCATTTATGCACGTGGGTGGAGAGAGGCACTGTGAGAGTGAAGTGGCAAAGAACACAACGCAATGTCCCCGGTCAGGGCTCAAACCCGGACCGCTCGATCCAGAGACGAGCGAACTTATCACGAGGCCACCGCGCCTCCCACACTGGGTGGGTGAGGCCGCGAGATATACATAAATGGACTGAACACAACAGCTGACTTATGAAAAATGTATGTCATGCGGCATAAGATAATTGTAAATGTAATTAGTATGCACTTTTTATAAAAAATTTTTTTGTTCGTTCGCTAGTGTATTCGTCAAGTTATTTTCCCTTTCTTTTCACGGAACGGCACAAACGACTCCTACTCTTCTGAACAGACTGTGAAGCCCGAGAGTTTTTACTGCGTACCACCTCTAACTCTACGGTCTTCAATTCGCAATCGCTTGAATTTACTGTAATGACTGAAGAGGTCAGTCTTCCATACAATTCTGTACCAAACTGTAAGATACCAGATACTAATCGCCAGACAACAAACTCTAATAGGAAGCCATGGAGCACGAAAGCGGAAACGGTAGAGCACTAAAGATGTGCAGGGGGAAATCGAGTGTTTCTACCGCTCCACCGCTTCCTGGTTGCTTCACAACAGAACAGACAGAGTACGAAAGTTGCTTCTTTATTTGCTTTAGGATTAAAAACAAGCTCTAATAACCACTGATCGGTTCGTTCGGTCACATTATGTTGTACGATATAAAAACAATGTATCAGCAAGATGAAGCCAACTACCATAACAAGAGAAAATGATGTCCTCTCTTGACCATAATCAATAACAAGGTCATTGACTCATAAATCTTCTACTTACTGGTTTGCGCCAGAGTACTTAAAATACCGATATAATTAATGCGACTGCCAAAGAAGCGCAAGTCCACTGGACATCACTTCCAAGAAATCTAAACAGGAAGGTCGCCAGAATTAGAGAGTATCCTGACAGATCGAAATAGTTGAAAGCTTCTTTGATGTAGGCGACAGGTTCTCTAAAAATGAGAGAAGAAGTCAGAGATAAAGGCGAGTTGCAGAACAAACTCTGAGGTCATAGTTTGGCATCTTGAAAACTCTAGTCTAACTTTTTCAAGTTCGTTCGTTTGTAATCTGTATTAATCTTCTCCATACTTTTAACCATCCTTGTTTCTGTATAATAGGTTATTGACCAAGTGTGAGGTTAAGATGACTGGATATTGGCCAATTTTTTTTTTTTGCGTATTTAAGGACCGAGACGAAGTCAAGGTCCAAGAACTCGCAAAAAAAAGAACGAGGCCAATATCAAGCCATCTTGACCGGACAAGTTTGGTGTATAAAGAATTTATTATATGCCTTTCGGGGAAATTTTTCTTGCGGGATACAGCGGGTAGTCACGAGCGGAAAAGATAGCTCCATCTTGCCTGCTAGGGTAGGCAATCACAGCGCGAAATTTGGTTCATCTTACCCGCTCACGGAGCTAACCATGTAATAACGTTGTATTACTATCTCTCAAGTGATTTTATACCTTAATAAACTATTACTTTCAGGTTTCCTTCAATTTAAAGGTAATTTTTTTACGTTGCCTTATTATTTAGCAATTATTGAATTCGGCTTTCG
>JAHPZR010028826.1:15000-16889 GCA_019787425.1 Platygyra sinensis
GACGTATCAGCCGGCAGAACATTGATATGTACATATGTAGGTCATAAGCTGGGTAAAAGATGAGTCCTTGAAATATTTATTCAAGAACAGGTGTACGATGTTCTAATAACGTCGCTGTCACGTGACAGAACTTACATTGCCTGCTGTTAATGCGCGTCAAAGTCAATATCTTAATTATGTCGGAGCGAATAATCAGAAAAAGATCATTAAAGGAGCTCTATTTAACAACTTAGCCTTTGCAAAAGAGGACAAAAAAAACGGTTCATATTTTGATTTGTAATAAGCTATAGTAATTATGTATACTAGTTATTTCCAGTTAGAGAGGGCTGGACGTGACTCGAGGCAGCATATATCGACATATAATTCGGTTGACCTTTTTCTCTTTTCCCAACCTTTACCCCAAAATTTGAAGGAAATAGGAAATTTGAAAACTTTCACCGACATAATTTGATGACTCCAAAACTGATTGTTAATGCAAATTTTAAACATAAAATTAACAATGAATTTTGTCGGTACAATCAAGAACATAATTTAACTTGGCCAACCGTGTGGGACGTTTATTTCACTTTCCTGCAGGAAAACACGGGCTCTACTCGTAAAACTTCAACCGTCAACTCTTCAAATTTGCACGTCACATTCATTGTGTCTATGCTAAAGGCATACAGTTTATCTCGACAACAATTTCGTCTGTAAACCGATCTAGGGTCTGCCCTTAGAATATCGGTAATAGCTTGTTTTGCCTCCTCTGGCGATGAAAGCATTTCTAGTTGATAAATACACACAACGGACGGCTGTAGAAGTTCTCTGTCATTTACAGGTTGGGGGACGCTTTCTTTCAAGTCTCCGCCAACTTCTTCGCTCACGAAAGAACTTTTTCCTTCGTGTGAAAGCTCTTTTTGCAAATCATAATACTTCGCATCGTCAATTGATTCATTTGTTTTCTTATTCCGGGACGCTTCTGAACAAGAGCTATCAGAGTCGACATCTGTATTGACGGTTTTGTATGCACCAGCATCACATGGCTTTATCCAAGGGTTCCCCACAATTTGACTGTTTCCTAGCTCACACAATCCAGGCTCCTCACCAGCGAAGGTCTCTAACCCAAGTTTAAGCTTCTGTACACAGGTGCATCTATAACCTGAAAAATCATCACTTTTCCTGTGCGATTCTTTTAGAAGAGGGTGCTCTCGTAGTAGCCTTTTCCCATGGAAACAACCGATTTGGTCTATTGCCTCATCAGAAAATTTAACTTCCAACTCATTGATAGGAGGCTTTCTTATCCACTCTGCAATACTTAGAGTACATGTTGCTGGCTGGGGTTGCAAATCCACAACTTGTTGCATTGGTATTGTGTGGCTTTGATCAATCAGCTGTGAGCCTGGCGGGACTGGTGCTGCTTCCTGACTTCTCGAAATATCCCTGTCTTTTGACAATGTTTTACCACTGCTTTCCAGCTCCAATTTATCTTGAACTAAGTTTGGGGGTTTATCATAGTCTGGAACATATGGTTTTATATCAAGCACAGGTGTGCCGTCTAAGAGATCGATTGCAGATAGTAACAATGTGTTACCAACAATGCCATCAAGCTTTGCCAGTGTAAGACCAATAGGGTTTGGTCTGTGAGGACTCCGGGAGGCAAACACCCCAACCTTAGCACCGTCTAAACGGGGGGGTTTAACTTTAGCTTTGACAGCCTTGTTGGTGTTCTTGTGAAACAGAAACACGATCCTATCAGAGAGGAAGGCAGTGTTAGGAAATTTATAAGATACAGAGTAGTACCCTTCATTATTATATGGCAAGGTAAATCCGAGCGTTCTGATTGGTTCTTTCTGGGTCAGGATTCTGCCATACGGACCGTTTCCATGGAAACGGTCATCAGCTGTGTATTT
>JAHPZR010028827.1:0-10000 GCA_019787425.1 Platygyra sinensis
GGTAACCAAGAAGAATGGCTCTTACAATTTTTTAATTCCATTTCCAGTGAATTCCCTACGTAAGTGAAATCTACTGAAGAGAAGAACGGCAATTAGCCTGTTCCAGGCTCTCGGTGGTTGGGGAAGGGCGAAAAAAAGAGGACGAGCGAGGACCAAAAAATATACTGAACAGTATCTAACAGTATTTTAGATCCGATATGCTGCTCATTTTTAACATGGTATGGCCATGATTTTCTTCGGGACAGTTTTTGTCTGTCCTCAGTCTCCTCATCGCGTCAACGGTATATTCTGGATTTTTCCAGTTGTCGTTTGTCACGTGTTTTGCATGTGACATTAGCTAATCTGCACAAATTCGGATTTGAGTTTTATCTGAGGTCATCACCATCTACATTTAGTGGATGATCGGCCAATCAGCCGGCTACATCATTACTTGCTACACCGTGCTGACGAGACCCAAGAAGGCCGATCGAAACAGCTGTCCACGGTTGTAAATTATTCCCCCCTCCCCCCAGAGGAAAAACGTTTTTCCTCTAAGGGGAGGGTACGGCTACACGTCGGCTATTTCCCGCACTGGGTTCACGTTTTGCCCTCTGTCCACAGGCGGCCAAACCTCAAGCTGGGAGACACTGATCATCTTGCGTAAGAGCGGTGACGGCAGAAATATAATAGCTTTCTATGGGGATATGTATTATCAGGTTTAGAAAATAGAAATTCTTTCACAGTGCATTGCTTGGCGTCTTGCTTTCTCTGCTGATTTGACGTGATTTATCACTTCCGATCATAAATATTCCCATACACAATGTATGATTTTTGTCTTGTATTTTGTCATGTGCTATTACAGTTGTACTCCGCTAATTCTAACTCGGTTATTTTTAGCTCAAAAACTATTGTCTTGGATTCTTAACACCCTGTCAGTCATTGTCTAGTTTTAAACTCTCTATTTCACACTATGATATTTTCCGTTTCCCCTGAGAATTCGAGATGATGTAATCGCCCACAGACTGTTGGGACCCCTCAGGACTCCCGGGGGGCCTAGGTGGGGGGTGGGGTACTCCCAGAAAAATTGGGATTCCCAAAGCCCTTACCCTTTTGCTGAACTGAAAAAAAAATCAGTGCATCAACTTCAATTAGTAGAGTGAAACGAATTAAGCAAATTAGGTCAAACAAGAGAAAATGGTCTCTTGGTCAAATAATTATGAAGACAAAGTTTCAGGGACGTATCGCTTCAGTTGACCGTTTAAAACAGCAAATTCAGTTATTATTAAACTATAAGGCTAATCAGTTTTTTGGGGAACTGAGGTTATGCAAAAGGTAATGGGATTTTTTTTACTCGGCATAAAACATTCAGTAGACATTTCAGGAAGTGGATGATGCATAAAATGCGGTACGTGGTGATCGAGGAATGCAGAAACTGAATGCATGTTGTTCCCGAGGAAGCAGTTTTTCTTACTGGTGAACTTTTTTGGCAGACTAGATCAAGTTTAAGAAATAAGATAAAAATGAACGGACAACTTTTCAAAAAGACGAATTAGCCACCTCAGCTCAACAGCTGACAAGCTCAGCTAAACCGCTCAGCTAAACAGCTAACCATCAATGCCTTCCAATTGCGTAAACAGTCGAGAAGGGGCACATAACGAGAAATTAGTTTCACATGAACTACACAATGTAACCAATTCCAGGTCACAGTGCAACACATTCCCCATTTCGAACCCAAAATGGCTCAAAAACCATCCCCTTTGACGCCGCATGTACCTTCCTTTCAGTGACCTTTTCTCTCTTGAAATGTTAATTTGCAAGAGAGTACCCCCTCCTACGATTTCGACGCTGGTTTTCAGCCTATAAAAAGCTACCTGTTCAATGTAGATGGAAACACTTCGGAAGCTGAGGCGGGAATCATCCCTGAATAAAGACTACCTTGCCGTTTAGCATTGTTAAAACGCGCCAGCGCGGCCTTCCAGCTTAGGACAATGATCATTAATGGCGCGCTCAGGGTGCGCTTCGCCTCCTCAGTTACTTTTCCGAAGAGTTTCTGCTCCCCTTAGTAAAAACTACGATGAAGGTTCACTTACTTTCTTTGCCATGTTGACTAAACTGACGACCTCAAAAAAAACACTTGCTTTAAAATGAAAATCTCGCGTAACAAATCGAGCTGTTGTAGTTCTCTCTGTCACTGAACAACAAACTGATATTTTCCTGGACAGCCAAGGTTTCTTTAAACAGGTCTAGAAAACCGATGATTGACGTGTTTGAACAATTTAGTACCACTTTTAAAAATGTTATGCAATCTTTGCCAACACGTGTCCTTTCCGGCACGCGTCCCTCACAAATTGGTGCCCCCTCACGTGTTGCGGACTCTCTTGGCCTGGCTGACTCCCGCCTTCAACCTTTCTCGCCCCAGGTCTCGCCCTAATGAAGCACAGTGGACCGATAACTCGACCTTGCGCTAACTCGAACCCTCATACATTTACTCAGGAGCCATAACCAGGGACGGAGACCATAAGTCTTTGGATCCGCGCGCACCTATGATATGGGACGATGTTTCTATTTTTAGAACAAGTTGTACCATGTCCGCGCGGATCCACGCACATGTCGTGGGGCTCTCGAGTGCATGTTGTCACGTTGTGTGATCAAATGGTGAGAATTGCGAGATTCCCTTGGGGATTTTTCTCAGTGATGGAGGGAATAAGAGGAACCAGGGCGCTTATATTTAGTTTTATGCTCTGAGCTAATGGAAGAGATCAGTTTTTCAGGGTCGAAAACAAGATTTAGAAGATCTGCTTGCGCTAGTTGTAGGCTCATGTGTGCGCTTTTTTACCCTCAATAACTCGAACAACGTCTTTAGGAGCATACGAGAATGTCAGAGACAATCCGGAGATGTTTTGTGCAGGCTTACATGATGCGCTACCCCTGTCAACACGTGACAAATCAAAACAAACATTGTGCTGTAGTCAAGCCTGCGTAGCTTGGCAGTCTTTCGCTAAGAAGGCTGCGAAGCCGCGTTAACGAGCGGCGAAGAGAGACAACTTCGCCGCTTTGTGCGCTCACGCTCAAATTGATAAAAGAATTCCTTGAATCACCAAGCTTCACAGGCTAACTGTAGTCCAAAATATTAAATTTATTTGGAAGCAGCCCTGTAAACCTTTTTTTTTACATTATTTTTTGTTTAACTTGAGGGCGTATTTAAAGCAACAACATTTGTACTCTGTACTTAAGAAACCATGTATGGGCGAGTAGTACTGTATTATAACAGTTCTCGATTTGCAACGAGTTCAAAATAGACTACAGTTAGAGTTAAGTTATGTCTGATACTTGACGTCCATATTAAAAGAAGACCATTGAAGTATATCTTTGTGTACCAGGAAATAGAGACAAGATCCCCTCCAGAAAGCCATGTGGTCAGGTGCTCTCCAGAGTTAAGAGAGTCTCCTGCCCAATACAGTTCGCATGCTCGTTCAACCGAAAATACAGTGTCCAGTGGAAAAACGTATCGTTCACACTAGTTTACGTGGCAATACTCGAAACGCATCGTTTGTAGCTAGAACAGAAAGAACTAAGTCTTTTCCTACTCTGCCACACTATGAATCTGAATTCTAACTTCTGTTCGGGTTACACACGGTCTGAGTTCCTGTTATCCTCTTGATTTCTGTCCCACTGTGTAGCTTTCCGAATACTTCTACAGTCTCGTCTGCAATGTAGGAAGTTCATCCCTGTTTTCGAAAAAAAAAAAATTAGTGATTAAGTTAATGACAGCGTCGACAGCTTTGTAAACTGTTCAGTATTTTTTGTTTACCAAAAGGACGTGACTGTGGCATTTAAACTTGAATACTCTACCGCAGTTGTTTGGAGTTTGTCTTCATGGCATTGAATCGGTCTTGAATCTGCCATATCTCTTCGGGCATGGGTGGCGCCAGATTCGCACTTCCTCTGTACTCTTTCATCATCTCTGAATAGAAAGATGCTTTCTTTGAATAAACTGGTCAATACGTTCTCTCTCAGGCATTATTCCTCTTCTCGCTAACTCGCTACGCATTAGAGATGTCAAAAGACTAGAGTGAATGGCCGGCGTTTTTGATGAGCACTGCTAAAAATGATGTTCAGATGGATGGCTCTTTAATACACGAGCATTTTGCTGACCACCCCAGTGTTAAAATTGTGACGGCTAAATCCAAGGAAACTGTAGCTGTGGATAGCATATCCCCACACTCGCTTCGTTCAGTTTTTTTCTACGAATCGTGCCTGGGCATTAGATTGAAACTGTCACGTTAGTAATTTAACATTAGCTTTGAAGAAACGAGAGGACACATACAAAGAGATCTCGGCATCGTCCTGTATCGATTTTGACAGCTTTATTTGAGGTTTATGAGAGAATTTTGTTTAATCAAATGTACTGCACCATTTATGACTATCTTTCCTATCTAAAGCAGTGCCCTGCTAGAAAAAGGATTAAGACGGGTGGAGAACTGACGATACTAAACATGCAGAGGATATGAGCTGTGATGGAATCTTAGCCAAAGTTTTGACTATATCTATCCTCCTGGAACGCATGCGCACGATCTGATGTTCTCATATGCCCTGGACCGCAAACACCGGTAGATGTGTGAGTTCAGAGACAGTGAAGTTGGTGTCCCACAAGAGCTCCCTAATCGGAGATATTTTTTAACATTTTTATTATATATAACGCTGGACCTCGAGGTAAAAGCAAATTGAGAATCTTGATGAATTTACGATTTTGAAGAGCTCAAACACCATCTTAAGAAATAACTTATATATGTTATTTTAAAACGAAATTATATCTGGTACTTTTATTTTATCCGTATTTTTGTCAAGTTTATGTAATCAGGGCTCCACGTTAAGACTAGGCTAAATTGGAAGCCCTAGAAGAAATTTTATTTTTTGAACGATTATGATATGAACGTGCTTGTTCAGACCGTATGTTGATGGAGTCATGGGTTATTTCTCTGACCACTCCCCCTCCCCCTCCCCCTCCCCTCCCCTCCCCTCACCCCTACTGTACTACAGTTTATAATGAACCTTGGACTGGGCCTACTATCATGCCACGTAGTTCGATCAGAATATTCTCATCATTTAGAATGACTGCATATGATTGTGACCAATCTGGATCAGTCTAAACGGTGTTAGAGAAGTTGAAGTCACGGCACACTAGAAGGGATAATTATCTTCCAAGGACCATAATTCAATCTATATTAGGCGTGTTGTGCAATTGGAAGTAAGGGAGGGTCTTAAGAAATCGTTTGTCTTGCCACATTTACAAATTGTATGCAGTACACACTTCTCAGTCAGAGTCGGCCATCAGTCCACATAAAAATATCTTGTGTTATAGAGAGGTGGCTACTAAGTTAAGCTACATTGCAGGGTTGTTTTTTTGCTAAATACCTTCCATTTCTTCTTTGGTCTTTAATTCCCCAGGAACAAAATACTTCTTTCGAAGATTCTGGAACACAATTTAATTAAAATGGCGTTAGTTGACAAGACTAATGCATGTTCTACTCGCCCCCCCCCCCCCCCCCGGTCGAAGATCCGCCATCAACACTTCGCATTTGTTTGAGCTTGTATGTTATCACCTGCAGTTGCGACTTTAAAGTGGTACTATGATCAAATTTTTCCCTCTTGATATTCTAGGTGTATCACATAGAATTCCATGAGAGAATCAAAACGCCGTTTACAAATATCTGCATTAGTTCCGGAGATATTTAAGAAAAATGTGCAAAATATGCAAATGAGATGACTGATGACGTCATACACTCAACCCAATATTATCTTAAGTACATAAATAGAGCTATCTTGGCCAATTTGCAACACAGATCATTGAAACTTGGCAGGCTAATAGTTCGACTGGAAACACATCCGTGGCTATAAAAATTATGTTCCCATGGCAACTCACTCTGTCCCAGTCCCCACCCACTTGATTTTAATATGTTAGTGATTTTCAGCTCGAAAAACGCTAAACAGGTCCACAAACAGGAGCCAACATATTTATATGCCTGCTGGATCATACATACGAGGCACCATTTGCAATTATGAAAATAGACCGCTGAAGGAAGCCAGAATGCCTTTAATATTGGGGAGGTCTGGAACCCAGTATGTTGCCATGGTAACAATACTTTTAAGCTCATATTGTGTTGCACCTTTAGTAGAACCTTACTGCAAAGAATCAAACATTTCTGTTACAAATTGGCCGAGATATCTTTTTTCATGATATTTGATCAAAATTTGGTTGAGTATATGACGTCATCACTTGGCTAATTTGCATATTTTAAAAACTTGAATATCTCTGGAACGAAAAGAGATATTTGGAAGAAGTAAACGGCATTTTTCTTCTCATACAGACTACTTGTTTATGTTTTGAAAAGGCTTCAATAGGAAACATGCGATTTTCGTCATAGCACCACTTTAATAAATGTCAGTCGTCGAAATGCTTACGGTTCTAAGTGACTCTCTCCCTGATTTGCGCTACTTTACTTTCCAACTTTATTTTCAAATCATCAGTCTTTGTACCCACCCAGAATTTAAACCTGCTCTGCCACTCAATGATAGCCACGGCCTGCATTCGCAGCGCAGTGAAAGAATTCAGTGACTCCTCCTGGACTAGTTCGTAGGTCAGTGAGAGTTGAGCGATCAGGATGTTCAACAGAATAGTCGTCACACTCATCATGAATAACAATGTCAGCAGTACCCCTAACCATCTGGAAAAGGAAATAAAAACAGCATGTAAAGCTTGCCTGTTCTCTCTGGCATAACATGGTTGGAACAGGAAAGGGGGGGGGCCATGGAGCCGTAAGATTTCTCTATCTCACTTCTCTTCTCATCGCCATTCCCTGTCTCTACCTGATCCTGAGCACGTGTCGCCGATTGTGACTGTGTAAGTAATTAGGTGTAATAGTATTAACAGCAGTCTTCGTTTCACCGTACACTGACTTAAACTTTATTCAAACTAAACGGCCGTTATATAAATATTATACAACTGTGCCAGTGGACTTAATTAAGTGATTTCGTCTATTTTGTTCTCCTCATATTAACTCATCGAATATACCACTTACTTTTAGAAGCAAATCGTTATTACTCTAGTTATTCAATGAACTAACCCGACTTCTCGCAGATTGCCAACCACGGACGATCCTTCGAGCCATGTCATTACACCAGATAACATTACACATCCTATGCTGGTCGCGCAGGACATTTCATTTCTGAGAGCGCTAAAATAAGACAACAAAAGAAAAGGAAAATTTACTTGAAGGTTAATCCCCCTAGAGCTAGAGCGCCTGAATCGGGGTTTCTGAATATGATTGCATAATTCTTTTCCATACTTTTGTATAGACTTTCAAATAGTTGGATGAATTACGTTGATAAAGTCCGTCCGCAAGTGTTGGCAACATTCTGAAAAGGCCTTATATACACCAACCTCGTTCCCAGGGTCTTTGAAAGATTTTCGTATAACTCCAAAACCGTTGCCTTTTCCGTAATTTATCAACCCTAATCTTCACTAACCGATTCTATGTGTTATTACTGCAAATTGACTGAGTTTCTTTTGCCTTTTTTCATAACAAAATTTTTAATTTTTCCTTTTAAAACCCTCTTGAGGACCCTTGATGCATGCCTATCGATTTGTAATTGTTTGCCGTTGTATTGAACAAACCATTATTACCTCCTCCCCGGAAAAGCGTCTCTTTAATTTTCCTCATGTTATAGAGACTGAGAATTCTGTTTTCATTAAACAAACACTTGAGAATGAGATTAAAATCAGTCAGACATACTAATTTGTACCTACTTGTTTTTGAGTGCTCTCTCTTCCAACTGGATTTCTCCGCTCTGATAGCAAGAAGAATGAAAATGAAAATGTCCCAAGAATAATACTAAACACTGTCAGAAATCTCGGAATGTCCTTATAGATGACCTTACCAAGGCATTTTATGTACAATCCGGTATCTCCTGTAGACAAATCACGAATAAGATTTTACTCATGGGCTGGGTGGGGTGAATAAGGTAAAGTATGTATTCGGGCCAAGTGGCCCATCAGGCCAGAGCTTTTCCGGCCTCTGTAGCCACGAAGCGACTAAGAATATTTCTACTCCACCCTGGATGGGATCACTAACCCTTCCGAGCCAGTCGGAGGGTTACCCCCAGCATTTACGGTGACCCATTTATGCACCTGGGTGAAGAGAGGCACTGTGAGAGTGAAGTGCCCAAAGAACACAACGCATGCAATGTCCCCGGTCACGGCTCAAACCCAGACCGCTCGATCCCGAGAAGAGCGAACTTATCACGAGGCCACCATGCTTCCCATACTGGGTGGGTGAGGGCCGCGAGATATGCATAAATGGACTGAGCAACAACAGACTGACTTATGAAAAATGTATGTCATGCGGCATAAGATAATTGTAAATGTAATTAGTATGCACTTTTTATCATGATCATAGACTTTTTTCGTTCGTTCGTTCGCTAGTGTATTCGTTTATTTTCCCTTTCTTTTCATGGAACCACAAACGACTCCTACTCTTCTGAACAGACTGTTGAAGCCCGAGAGTTTTTTACTGCATTCCCACCTCTAACTCTACGGTCTTCAACTCGCCATCGCTTAAATTTGCTGAAATGACTGAAGAGGTCAGTCTGCGATACAATTCTGTAGCAAACCAGTAAGATACCAGATACTACTCGAAGAACCATAGCAGACAACAAACTCTAATAGGAAGCCTTGCAGGCACGAAAGCGGAAGCGGTAAAGCACGAAAGATATGCAGGGGGAAATCGAGTGTTTCTACCGCTCACCACTTCCTGGTTGCTTCACAACAGAACAGAGTACGAAAGAGTACTGATCGGTTCGTTCGGTCACATTATGTAATTTCGATATAAAAACAATGTATTAGCAAGATGAAGCCAACTACCATAATAAATAACAAGGTCATTGAATCATAAATCTTCTACTTACTGGTTTGCGCCTGAGTACTTAAAAATACCGATATAGTTTAATGCCCGACTGCCAAAGAAGCGCAAGTCCACTGGACATCACTTCCAAGTAAATCTAAAGAGGAAGGTCGCCAAGAATTAGGAGTATCCTGACAGATCGAAATAGTTGAAGGCTTCTTTGATGTAGGCGACAGGTTCTCTAAAAATGTGAAGAATGAATGAAAGTCAGAGATGAAACCTGTGATTCTCAGATGAGAACTCGCATCTTAAGTGGTCTTAAAGCCGTACGAGAGAGATGCAGAAAAAACTCATAGGTCATAGTTTGGGCATCTTGAAAAGTTTAGTCTAACTTTTTCAAGTTCGTTCGTTTGTAATCTGTATTAATGTTCTCCATACTTTTAACCATCCTTGTTTCTGTATACATGGCTTATTGACCAAGTGTGAGGTCAAGATGGCTGAATATTGGCCAAGTTCTTTTTTGGCGTATTTATGGACCGAGACGAAGTCAAGGTCCAAGAACTCGCAAAAAAAAAAAAGAACGAGGCCAATATCCAGCCATCTTGACCGAGCAAGCTTGGTCAATAAATATTTTAATATACTCATTTCGGGGAAATTTTTCTTGCGGGATTCAGAGGGTAGTCACGAGCGGACAACATAGCTCCATCTTGCCCGCTAGGGTAGCCAATCACAGTGCGCAATTTGGTTCATCTTGCCCGTTCACGGAGCTAGCCATGTAATAACGTTTATCATTACTATCTCCTACGTGATTTTATACCTTAGAAAACTATTACTTTCAGGTTTCCTTCAATTTAAAGTTAATTTTTTACGTTGCCTTATTATTTAGCAATTATTGAATTCGGCTTTCGTAGGATATGAAGAATTCTGCAGATCTAGGAGGGTGTAATCCACCAGGGCAGAAGGAGTTTCACCATTTCGCTCTTTGTTTTTCTGCTCCGGCACTAAAAATGACACAACCTCCTCCCCAGGTTTTCACGGTCAACGATTCAATAAACTGTAGCGAGCTGCACTTTTGAGGTCATTTTGACGTCATCGGTTCAATATGACAAAGTTCTTGACAA
>JAHPZR010028827.1:30000-39782 GCA_019787425.1 Platygyra sinensis
TAAGATGCGAGTTCTCATCTGAGAATCACAGGTTTCATCTCTGACTTTCATTCATTCTTCACATTTTTAGAGAACCTGTCGCCCTACATCAAAGAAGCCTTCAACTATTTCGATCTGTCAGGATACTCCTCTAATTCTTGGCGACCTTCCTCTTTAGATTTCTTGGAAGTGATGTCCAGTGGACTTGCGCTTCTTTGGCAGTCGGGCATTAACTATATCGGTATTTTTAAGTACTCAGGCGCAAACCAGTAAGTAGAAGATTTATGATTCAATGACCTTGTTATTTATTATGGTAGTTGGCTTCATCTTGCTAATACATTGTTTTATATCGAAATTACATAATGTGACCGAACGAACCGATCAGTACTCTTTCGTACTCTGTTCTGTTGTGAAGCAACCAGGAAGTGGTGGAGCGGTAGAAACACTCGATTTCCCCCTGCATATCTTTCGTGCTTTACCGCTTCCGCTTTCGTGCTGCAAGGCTTCCTATTAGAGTTTGTTGTCTGCTATGGTTCTTCGATTAGTATCTGGTATCTTACGGGTTTGCTACAGAATTGTATCGCAGACTGACCTCTTCAGTCATTTCAGCAATTTAAGCGATGGGCGAGTTGAAGACCGTAGAGTTAGAGGTGGAATGCAGTAAAAAACTCTCGGGCTTCACAGTCTGTTCAGAAGAGTAGGAGTCGTTTGTGGTTCCATGAAAAGAAAGGAAAATAAACGAATACACTAGCGAACGAACGAACGAAAAAAGTGTATTGATCATGATAAAAAGTGTCATTACTAATTACATTTACAATTATCTTATGCCGGCATGACATACATTTTTCATAAGTCAGCTGTTGTTGCTCAGTCCATTTATGCATATCTCGCGGCCTCACCCACCCAGTATGGGAAGCATGGTGGCCTCGTGATAAGTTCGCTCTTCTCGGGATCGAGCGGTCTGGGTTTGAGCCGTGACCGGGGACATTGCATGCGTTGGTGTGTCTTTGGGCACTTCCACTCTCACAGTGCCTCTCTTCACCCAGGTGCATAAATGGGCACCGTAAATGCTGGGGGTAACCCTCCGACTGGCTCCGAAGGGTTTAGTATCCCATCCCAGGGTGGAGTAGAAATATTCTTAGTCGCTTCGTGCTACAGAGGCCGGAAAAGCTCTGGCCTGATGGGCCACTTGGCCCGAATACATACTTTACCTTATTCACCCACCCAGCCCATGAGTAAAATCTTATTCGTGATTTGTCTACAGAGATACCGGTATTGTACATAAAATGCCTTGGTAAGGTCATCTATAAGGACATTCCGAGATTTCTGACAGTGTTTAGTATTATTCTTGGGACATTTTCATTTTCATTCTTCTTGGCTATCAGAGCGGAGAAATCCAGTTGGAAGAGAGAGCACTCAAAAACAAGTAGGTACAAATTAGTATGTCTGACCTGATTTTAATCTCATTCTCAGTGTTTGTTTAATGAAAACAGAATTCTCAGTCTCTATAACATGAGGAAAATTAAAGAGACGCTTTCCGGGGAGAGGTAATAATGGGTTTGTTCAATACAACGGCAAACAATTACAAATCGATAGGCATGCATCAAGGGTCCTCAAGAGGTTTTAAAGGAAAAATTAAAATTTTGTTATGAAATAAGGCAAAAGAAACTCAGGTCAATTTGCGTAGTAATAACACATAGAATCGGTTAGTGAAGATTAGGGTTGATAAATTACGGAAAAGGCAACGGTTTTGGAGTTATACGAAAATCTTTCAAAGACCCTGGGAACGAGGTTGGTGTATATAAGGCCTTTTCAGAATGTTGCCAACACTTGCGGACGGACTTTATCAACGTAATTCATCCAACTATTTGAAAGTCTATACAAAAGTATGGAAAAGAATTATGCAATCATATTCAGAAACCCCGATTCAGGCGCTCTAGCTCTAGGGGGATTAACCTTCAAGTAAATTTTTCCTTTTCTTTTGTTGTCTTATTTTAGCTGCTCTCAGAAATGAAATGTCCTGCGCGACCAGCATAGGATGTGTAATGTTATCTGGTGTAATGACATGGCTCGAAGGATCGTCCGTGGTTGGCAATCTGCGAGAAGTCGGGTTAGTTCATTGAATACTAGAGTAATAACGATTTGCTTCTAAAAGTAAGTGGTATATTCGATGAGTTAATATGAGGAGAACAAAATAGACGAAATCACTTAATTAAGTCCACTGGCACAGTTGTATAATATTTATATAACGGCCGTTTAGTTTGAATAAAGTTTAAGTCAGTGTACGGTGAAACGAAGACTGCTGTTAATACTATTACACCTACTTACTTACACAGTCACAATCGGCGCACGTCTCAGGATCAGGTAGAGACAGGGAATGGCGATGAGAAGAGAAGTGAGATAGAGAAATCTTACGGCTCCATGGTCCCCCCCCCCCTTTCCTGTTCCAAACCATGTTATGCCGAGAGAACAGGCAAGCTTTACATGCTGTTTTTATTTCCTTTTCCAGATGGTTAGGGGTACTGCTGACATTGTTATTCATGATGAGTGTGACGACTATTCTGTTGAACATCCTGATCGCTCAACTCTCACTGACCTACGAACTAGTCCAGGAGGAGTCACTGAATTCTTTCACTGCGCTGCGAATGCAGGCCGTGGCTATCATTGAGTGGCAGAGCAGGTTTAAATTCTGGGTGGGTACAAAGACTGATGATTTGAAAATAAAGTTGGAAAGTAAAGTAGCGCAAATCAGGGAGAGAGTCACTTAGAACCGTAAGCATTTCGACGACTGACATTTATTAAAGTGGTGCTATGACGAAAATCGCATGTTTCCTATTGAAGCCTTTTCAAAACATAAACAAGTAGTCTGTATGAGAAGAAAAATGCCGTTTACTTCTTCCAAATATCTCTTTTCGTTCCAGAGATATTCAAGTTTTTAAAATATGCAAATTAGCCAAGTGATGACGTCATATACTCAACCAAATTTTGATCAAATATCATGAAAAAAGATATCTCGGCCAATTTGTAACAGAAATGTTTGATTCTTTGCAGTAAGGTTCTACTAAAGGTGCAACACAATATGAGCTTAAAAGTATTGTTACCATGGCAACATACTGGGTTCCAGACCTCCCCAATATTAAAGGCATTTCTGGCTTCCTTCAGCGGTCTATTTTCATAATTGCAAATGGTGCCTCGTATGTATGATCCAGCAGGCATATAAATATGTTGGCTCCTGTTTGTGGACCTGTTTAGCGTTTTTCGAGCTGAAAATCACTAACATATTAAAATCAAGTGGGTGGGGACTGGGACAGAGTGAGTTGCCATGGGAACATAATTTTTATAGCCACGGATGTGTTTCCAGTCGAACTATTAGCCTGCCAAGTTTCAATGATCTGTGTTGCAAATTGGCCAAGATAGCTCTATTTATGTACTTAAGATAATATTGGGTTGAGTGTATGACGTCATCAGTCATCTCATTTGCATATTTTGCACATTTTTCTTAAATATCTCCGGAACTAATGCAGATATTTGTAAACGGCGTTTTGATTCTCTCATGGAATTCTATGTGATACACCTAGAATATCAAGAGGGAAAAATTTGATCATAGTACCACTTTAAAGTCGCAACTGCAGGTGATAACATACAAGCTCAAACAAATGCGAAGTGTTGATGGCGGATCTTCGACCGGGGGGGGGGGGGGGGGCGAGTAGAACATGCATTAGTCTTGTCAACTAACGCCATTTTAATTAAATTGTGTTCCAGAATCTTCGAAAGAAGTATTTTGTTCCTGGGGAATTAAAGACCAAAGAAGAAATGGAAGGTATTTAGCAAAAAAACAACCCTGCAATGTAGCTTAACTTAGTAGCCACCTCTCTATAACACAAGATATTTTTATGTGGACTGATGGCCGACTCTGACTGAGAAGTGTGTACTGCATACAATTTGTAAATGTGGCAAGACAAACGATTTCTTAAGACCCTCCCTTACTTCCAATTGCACAACACGCCTAATATAGATTGAATTATGGTCCTTGGAAGATAATTATCCCTTCTAGTGTGCCGTGACTTCAACTTCTCTAACACCGTTTAGACTGATCCAGATTGGTCACAATCATATGCAGTCATTCTAAATGATGAGAATATTCTGATCGAACTACGTGGCATGATAGTAGGCCCAGTCCAAGGTTCATTATAAACTGTAGTACAGTAGGGGTGAGGGGAGGGGAGGGGAGGGGGAGGGGGAGGGGGAGTGGTCAGAGAAATAACCCATGACTCCATCAACATACGGTCTGAACAAGCACGTTCATATCATAATCGTTCAAAAAATAAAATTTCTTCTAGGGCTTCCAATTTAGCCTAGTCTTAACGTGGAGCCCTGATTACATAAACTTGACAAAAATACGGATAAAATAAAAGTACCAGATATAATTTCGTTTTAAAATAACATATATAAGTTATTTCTTAAGATGGTGTTTGAGCTCTTCAAAATCGTAAATTCATCAAGATTCTCAATTTGCTTTTACCTCGAGGTCCAGCGTTATATATAATAAAAATGTTAAAAAATATCTCCGATTAGGGAGCTCTTGTGGGACACCAACTTCACTGTCTCTGAACTCACACATCTACCGGTGTTTGCGGTCCAGGGCATATGAGAACATCAGATCGTGCGCATGCGTTCCAGGAGGATAGATATAGTCAAAACTTTGGCTAAGATTCCATCACAGCTCATATCCTCTGCATGTTTAGTATCGTCAGTTCTCCACCCGTCTTAATCCTTTTTCTAGCAGGGCACTGCTTTAGATAGGAAAGATAGTCATAAATGGTGCAGTACATTTGATTAAACAAAATTCTCTCATAAACCTCAAATAAAGCTGTCAAAATCGATACAGGACGATGCCGAGATCTCTTTGTATGTGTCCTCTCGTTTCTTCAAAGCTAATGTTAAATTACTAACGTGACAGTTTCAATCTAATGCCCAGGCACGATTCGTAGAAAAAAACTGAACGAAGCGAGTGTGGGGATATGCTATCCACAGCTACAGTTTCCTTGGATTTAGCCGTCACAATTTTAACACTGGGGTGGTCAGCAAAATGCTCGTGTATTAAAGAGCCATCCATCTGAACATCATTTTTAGCAGTGCTCATCAAAAACGCCGGCCATTCACTCTAGTCTTTTGACATCTCTAATGCGTAGCGAGTTAGCGAGAAGAGGAATAATGCCTGAGAGAGAACGTATTGACCAGTTTATTCAAAGAAAGCATCTTTCTATTCAGAGATGATGAAAGAGTACAGAGGAAGTGCGAATCTGGCGCCACCCATGCCCGAAGAGATATGGCAGATTCAAGACCGATTCAATGCCATGAAGACAAACTCCAAACAACTGCGGTAGAGTATTCAAGTTTAAATGCCACAGTCACGTCCTTTTGGTAAACAAAAAATACTGAACAGTTTACAAAGCTGTCGACGCTGTCATTAACTTAATCACTAATTTTTTTTTTTTCGAAAACAGGGATGAACTTCCTACATTGCAGACGAGACTGTAGAAGTATTCGGAAAGCTACACAGTGGGACAGAAATCAAGAGGATAACAGGAACTCAGACCGTGTGTAACCCGAACAGAAGTTAGAATTCAGATTCATAGTGTGGCAGAGTAGGAAAAGACTTAGTTCTTTCTGTTCTAGCTACAAACGATGCGTTTCGAGTATTGCCACGTAAACTAGTGTGAACGATACGTTTTTCCACTGGACACTGTATTTTCGGTTGAACGAGCATGCGAACTGTATTGGGCAGGAGACTCTCTTAACTCTGGAGAGCACCTGACCACATGGCTTTCTGGAGGGGATCTTGTCTCTATTTCCTGGTACACAAAGATATACTTCAATGGTCTTCTTTTAATATGGACGTCAAGTATCAGACATAACTTAACTCTAACTGTAGTCTATTTTGAACTCGTTGCAAATCGAGAACTGTTATAATACAGTACTACTCGCCCATACATGGTTTCTTAAGTACAGAGTACAAATGTTGTTGCTTTAAATACGCCCTCAAGTTAAACAAAAAATAATGTAAAAAAAAAGGTTTACAGGGCTGCTTCCAAATAAATTTAATATTTTGGACTACAGTTAGCCTGTGAAGCTTGGTGATTCAAGGAATTCTTTTATCAATTTGAGCGTGAGCGCACAAAGCGGCGAAGTTGTCTCTCTTCGCCGCTCGTTAACGCGGCTTCGCAGCCTTCTTAGCGAAAGACTGCCAAGCTACGCAGGCTTGACTACAGCACAATGTTTGTTTTGATTTGTCACGTGTTGACAGGGGTAGCGCATCATGTAAGCCTGCACAAAACATCTCCGGATTGTCTCTGACATTCTCGTATGCTCCTAAAGACGTTGTTCGAGTTATTGAGGGTAAAAAAGCGCACACATGAGCCTACAACTAGCGCAAGCAGATCTTCTAAATCTTGTTTTCGACCCTGAAAAACTGATCTCTTCCATTAGCTCAGAGCATAAAACTAAATATAAGCGCCCTGGTTCCTCTTATTCCCTCCATCACTGAGAAAAATCCCCAAGGGAATCTCGCAATTCTCACCATTTGATCACACAACGTGACAACATGCACTCGAGAGCCCCACGACATGTGCGTGGATCCGCGCGGACATGGTACAACTTGTTCTAAAAATAGAAACATCGTCCCATATCATAGGTGCGCGCGGATCCAAAGACTTATGGTCTCCGTCCCTGGTTATGGCTCCTGAGTAAATGTATGAGGGTTCGAGTTAGCGCAAGGTCGAGTTATCGGTCCACTGTGCTTCATTAGGGCGAGACCTGGGGCGAGAAAGGTTGAAGGCGGGAGTCAGCCAGGCCAAGAGAGTCCGCAACACGTGAGGGGGCACCAATTTGTGAGGGACGCGTGCCGGAAAGGACACGTGTTGGCAAAGATTGCATAACATTTTTAAAAGTGGTACTAAATTGTTCAAACACGTCAATCATCGGTTTTCTAGACCTGTTTAAAGAAACCTTGGCTGTCCAGGAAAATATCAGTTTGTTGTTCAGTGACAGAGAGAACTACAACAGCTCGATTTGTTACGCGAGATTTTCATTTTAAAGCAAGTGTTTTTTTTGAGGTCGTCAGTTTAGTCAACATGGCAAAGAAAGTAAGTGAACCTTCATCGTAGTTTTTACTAAGGGGAGCAGAAACTCTTCGGAAAAGTAACTGAGGAGGCGAAGCGCACCCTGAGCGCGCCATTAATGATCATTGTCCTAAGCTGGAAGGCCGCGCTGGCGCGTTTTAACAATGCTAAACGGCAAGGTAGTCTTTATTCAGGGATGATTCCCGCCTCAGCTTCCGAAGTGTTTCCATCTACATTGAACAGGTAGCTTTTTATAGGCTGAAAACCAGCGTCGAAATCGTAGGAGGGGGTACTCTCTTGCAAATTAACATTTCAAGAGAGAAAAGGTCACTGAAAGGAAGGTACATGCGGCGTCAAAGGGGATGGTTTTTGAGCCATTTTGGGTTCGAAATGGGGAATGTGTTGCACTGTGACCTGGAATTGGTTACATTGTGTAGTTCATGTGAAACTAATTTCTCGTTATGTGCCCCTTCTCGACTGTTTACGCAATTGGAAGGCATTGATGGTTAGCTGTTTAGCTGAGCGGTTTAGCTGAGCTTGTCAGCTGTTGAGCTGAGGTGGCTAATTCGTCTTTTTGAAAAGTTGTCCGTTCATTTTTATCTTATTTCTTAAACTTGATCTAGTCTGCCAAAAAAGTTCACCAGTAAGAAAAACTGCTTCCTCGGGAACAACATGCATTCAGTTTCTGCATTCCTCGATCACCACGTACCGCATTTTATGCATCATCCACTTCCTGAAATGTCTACTGAATGTTTTATGCCGAGTAAAAAAAATCCCATTACCTTTTGCATAACCTCAGTTCCCCAAAAAACTGATTAGCCTTATAGTTTAATAATAACTGAATTTGCTGTTTTAAACGGTCAACTGAAGCGATACGTCCCTGAAACTTTGTCTTCATAATTATTTGACCAAGAGACCATTTTCTCTTGTTTGACCTAATTTGCTTAATTCGTTTCACTCTACTAATTGAAGTTGATGCACTGATTTTTTTTTCAGTTCAGCAAAAGGGTAAGGGCTTTGGGAATCCCAATTTTTCTGGGAGTACCCCACCCCCCACCTAGGCCCCCCGGGAGTCCTGAGGGGTCCCAACAGTCTGTGGGCGATTACATCATCTCGAATTCTCAGGGGAAACGGAAAATATCATAGTGTGAAATAGAGAGTTTAAAACTAGACAATGACTGACAGGGTGTTAAGAATCCAAGACAATAGTTTTTGAGCTAAAAATAACCGAGTTAGAATTAGCGGAGTACAACTGTAATAGCACATGACAAAATACAAGACAAAAATCATACATTGTGTATGGGAATATTTATGATCGGAAGTGATAAATCACGTCAAATCAGCAGAGAAAGCAAGACGCCAAGCAATGCACTGTGAAAGAATTTCTATTTTCTAAACCTGATAATACATATCCCCATAGAAAGCTATTATATTTCTGCCGTCACCGCTCTTACGCAAGATGATCAGTGTCTCCCAGCTTGAGGTTTGGCCGCCTGTGGACAGAGGGCAAAACGTGAACCCAGTGCGGGAAATAGCCGACGTGTAGCCGTACCCTCCCCTTAGAGGAAAAACGTTTTTCCTCTGGGGGGAGGGGGGAATAATTTACAACCGTGGACAGCTGTTTCGATCGGCCTTCTTGGGTCTCGTCAGCACGGTGTAGCAAGTAATGATGTAGCCGGCTGATTGGCCGATCATCCACTAAATGTAGATGGTGATGACCTCAGATAAAACTCAAATCCGAATTTGTGCAGATTAGCTAATGTCACATGCAAAACACGTGACAAACGACAACTGGAAAAATCCAGAATATACCGTTGACGCGATGAGGAGACTGAGGACAGACAAAAACTGTCCCGAAGAAAATCATGGCCATACCATGTTAAAAATGAGCAGCATATCGGATCTAAAATACTGTTAGATACTGTTCAGTATATTTTTTGGTCCTCGCTCGTCCTCTTTTTTTCGCCCTTCCCCAACCACCGAGAGCCTGGAACAGGCTAATTGCCGTTCTTCTCTTCAGTAGATTTCACTTACGTAGGGAATTCACTGGAAATGGAATTAAAAAATTGTAAGAGCCATTCTTCTTGGTTACCCGGTTTGATAGGAAATGTCGTTTCATTCCCCCCCCCCCCCCCCCCTGATTGGACTCTATTTTCTCGAAAGACGCGAGAAAACTGGATGCGCTAAATGGGGAAAAAACGCTTGCAGTGCATGCCGTTCAACAGGGTCTTGACTTGTTGTTGACCTTTGACCGTAAGGGAAAGTTACGCACTGCGCGAGGAAGTTTTTAAGCTTCCATCTTTCCGCAGTATTATATCTGCAACGGTCGGATTTTTACCTTTGAAATTACTTTAGAAGATCTTAGAAGTGCGGGAAAGTCTGAGCATGAGGCTGGGAGACTACACACTGCAAAGGATTCATGCGTGACACGTGATGAGGACATCAATTCGTGTGGGACGCGTGAAAGGACACGTGCTGGCAGAATTTTCAACCTTTTCTTGCCAGCCAAGTAAAATGTCAATCATTTCTTGTCTTTGAACTTTTGACCTCCGAAACAATATATTCCCAGTTTCCTGAATACTTAAGTCATATCATCCGGTATATTTTGATCTTGGAACAAAATTTCCTGCGCTTTTCTCTTGAAAAGTCCGGCATGATCTGACTTTCCCTGTAATTGGTTAC
>JAHPZR010028829.1:0-2500 GCA_019787425.1 Platygyra sinensis
TTTTACAGCTAACAGTTCTCATTTGCATTACATTAATAGCCCTTTTTACAGCTAACATTTCTCATTTGCATTACAATATAATCTAGTATGCATGCGAGGCAGTCGGGCAACTTTGTAGTCTCAGCCTAAATTTGCTTCGCATCCACGTTGGAAACTAACATTGAAAAGGGCTATTCCTGTTCGATCTTGAAGTGGATTACGAGCCACTCCATGGGCGCACCACTCCTAAATCTTATTTATTATTTCATAAATTTTATTTATTTTTTAATTTCTGCGAGCTAAAAATCATGCAGTTGCACTATTCATTTAGAAATAAATTGTTTAATTTACTTTCTAGCGCAAACGTCATAGCCTGCGAATACAGCCGTCTCTCATTCGCTCCCGGAGCGAATGTCGCAGGCTACAAATTTCATGGCGATTTCTGATTACACTCTCTCGGATGGTCGAAAAAAGGCTCCAGTGAAAGTCAAACCCCAGTGAGGCCGCTTCGTGGTAATAAGGTACGGCAGTACCTAAAGATTTGTTGACACAAGCAACGATGAGATCTTTTAATTATATAAGGGCTGGCACACTTGAACAAAAGACATTTGGCAGTTTTGTTTACATACACTACGTATTGCTAGCTGACTACTTAGGAAAACAAAGGCAATACTCCGTTTGTGAAACGATTTATATTGTAATATGACATACAAAAAAGTGGAAAAGATTACCATATACATTGCTTTTGTAAAATAACAGATTTGCAAAACGAAGTCCTTCACATCGAGCTTTAGTGTAACAAAGATATTAATGTGTTTTATCGAAGCTCCTGTTTTGTTTGGAAACTAGGCAATTAGATTACTGAATCATCTCAATATATTTTTCCATTAATTAACGGCCACGCCATCAAGTAACCCCATTACTTTAAAGATAAAGCTCTTCCCTAAAAGCGTAACAGTTAAATAGTATTTTAGCAGGCATTATGACTGGCATCGAATTATTAAAGGTGTTTTTCGTATGCGACCTTTATGAAAAATCATTTTTAGAGCATGATTACATTGAATTATAGCCTCGAAGGGTGCTGAGAAAACAAATCAGGAACTACTGTGTTTGTGCTCTGGCCAATCTATTACCAGCAAGGAAATTTACAATTTAACCGACACCGCCGACTGAAAAAAGTTTGCTTGCAAAAGAAGTTTCGATCCATTATAAAAAATAAAAACACATCTATCAAGAAAATTCCGAAAAAACATTTGGGTTCACGATGACTGAAGACATCATTTTTCATCAATATGCGTGGCTATAAATCCACTAAAACCTTATGAACGTTTGAGCAAGAGTGATGCGACCGAACCCCTGTTCTCTTCTTCCGCGTGGGAACATTTTTCTTTTCGTACAGTGCCGACCTTTTACTCACCATTTGGTAAAATTCTTCGCTAGACTGTTGAATTGCCTCCACTCGGTCTTGCAGAGTGAACGTGCTACCGACTGAATATGCATCATCCGCCACAGACGGAATTGTTTGAAGAATTAAATCATCCTGAGGCAATATTCGATGATTCATTGTGAAAGCAATTTTTCCGTTAAAACCACCTTTACCACAAGCTCTCCCAACGGTGACAATGTCCGTGTGGTACTAAGTGTTATAACGACATAGTATTTAGAGATTGGTCATTGCAAAGATATCGACGTATCAGCCGGCAGAACATTGATATGTACATATGTAGGTCATAAGCTGGGTAAAAGATGAGTTCTTGAAATATTTATT
This sequence comes from Platygyra sinensis, assembly GCA_019787425.1. Classification (NCBI taxonomy): domain Eukaryota; kingdom Metazoa; phylum Cnidaria; class Anthozoa; order Scleractinia; family Merulinidae; genus Platygyra; species Platygyra sinensis. Next base: position 1,748 of record JAHPZR010028829.1, read on the forward strand.
CAAGAACAGGTGTACGATGTTCTAATAACGTCGCTGTCACGTGACAGAACTTACATTGCCTGCTGTTAATGCGCGTCAAAGTCAATATCTTAATTATGTCGGAGCGAATAATCAGAAAAAGATCATTAAAGGAGCTCTATTTAACAACTTTACCTTTGCAAAAGAGGACAAAAAAAAACGGTTCATATTTTGATTTGTAATAGACCTCTTTCATAAATGGCTGCCAATTTAAAATTCTTTTGTATTGATTTAAATTAGCTTTACTAACCTCGTTTCAGAGTAAAATTTCTTTTGAATTATCAACTTCAAAATGACGTCAGTAAGGCTAATTTTAATACTGGCAAAAAAATTTATAATTGGCCGCCATTTATGAAAGTGGTCTATAAGCTATAGTAATTATGCATACTAGTTATTTCCAGTTAGAGAGGGCTGGACGTGACTCGAGGCAGCATATATCGACATATAATTCGGTTGACCTTTTTCTCTTTTCCCAACATTTACCCGAAAATTTGAAGGAAATAGCAAATTTGAAAACTTTCACCGACATAATTTCATGATTCTAAATCTGATTGTTAATGCAAATTTTAAACATAAAATTAACAATAAATTTTGTCGGTACAGTCAAGAACATAATTTAACTTGGCCAACCGTGTGGGACGTTTATTTCACTTTCCTGCAGGAAAACACGGGCTCTACTCGTAAAACTTCAACCGTCAATTCTTCAAATTTGCACGTCACATTCATTGTGTCTAT
>JAHPZR010028829.1:10000-12500 GCA_019787425.1 Platygyra sinensis
CAACTTTTGACGATGAAAGTATTGCTGATTCCTCTCACCTTCTTCTTCCGACGTGGCCATGTCCACGCTGATTATTTCAATTTACTGTTAACTCGATGAAACTACGATTTTATACTGAAAAAACGTTAATAATTCAAGGAAGCAGTGTCAACTCGAAGATGTAAACAACCAAAGTTCGATTCGAAGGAATTTTAGTCCCCGGAGCCTCGCTTCGGTGTTGGAGTTTCACTACCAGTCTCTCACGCTGAAATATATCGAAATTGGGCTATTGAAGACCCGGCGAATTAACGTCATCACGATATGTAACAGACATACTTGGTGCTATTTTTACTTCGGTCGACCCAACCAATACGAGCGCTCGAATAGAGTAAGAAAGTAACGAGAAGTGGCGTTGGATGAACAATAGCACCATGCCCCTCAATGAAAAACTTGTTGTCACCATACCTGCCGACCTTGACTGAATTTCTGACGCTGAGAAATCAAAGGTTGCTAAATACCTAATCTTTGTTTTAGTGGAGAGATCATAAGTGAGTACACCGTGAACCTAAGCCAGTTGTGAGAAGTTTTACCACCTCCTCTGACTTAACATGCTTAAGGCTCATGATCTTCATGGTCATAACAACAATGACACAGCAGTAACTCCAGACGATTGCTTTGCCAAATTTAATCGGAAAATTTCTGCCTAAAATCCTCCTGAAGCAGGAGCCCATGGGCTCCTGTCCTGAAGGTAAATTCTCTACAGTTGACCATTACATCGACCGCTGTCGCCGATCTATTGGTGCGTTGAACTTTGAAGCGAAAACGTCTTACAACAACCTACCACAAGTTGAGAAAGAAGCACTAAAGAACATATTGAATCGGGATGATTATTGTCATCAAACATGCCCATAAAGGAAGGGCAGTGGCTGTCTGGCCAAACCCTTAAAACATTCAAGAGGCACTAATGTACCGGTTAATTCCAAACCGCCCATGCCCCCCCCCCCCCGGGCAAACCCCGGGGCATTTGACTCTTTTGCAAAATTTTGGTCAAATTCACCGCTATGTTGCCAGTTTAGACGGTCAAATGCCCCACCCGTTAGAGCTTCAAAGAGGGTCAAATCCCCCACCCTCCAGGAATCGCATACCTTTGGAAATAAACAGAATCCCTTACCTTTCGAAACAAGTTCTGCAAAATTATCAGCCACTACGAATTTCTTGTTCAGCTTGTCTTCGCTCCACGCTTTAAACAGAGGCATATTTCACGATATAACTATATAAAACGACACCAACAGAAAAACCCACGTGGAATCGACAAGAGCAATGACCTAGCCTGTGCCAGGCTCTCGGTCATTGAGGACGGTCGAAAAAGGGCGCGGGCGACAAGCGGGATCAGCGGCGAGCGGGATCCGGGAGAGAAAAGGAGAGCGCAGGAGATCCTGATCTCTCCTTTTTCCCTACCAGACCCCACTCGTCCCCCGCCCGCTTTTTTAATCCTCCACTGACAGAGAGCCTGGGACAGGCTAGCAATGACCCGTCAACGCAGCTTACGTGCCGAATCAGAGAATTGCGAAATCCTTTTGTTTCCGACCGCTAACAGACGTTTTGACAAGAAAGTCAAATGCCCCACCGGGCGGGCCTCATTTGGGTCAAATTCCCCACTGTACGGAGCTTAACGCGAGTCAAATGCCCGGGGATTGCCCGGGGGGGGGGATGGGCGGTTTTGGAATTGACTGGTACATAAGACAACTGATTAAGACGGTGAATTTTTCTTTTAAGCTCGGTAATGAAATGTGAAAATTGAACTGGTCAACGTGACACACGCTTGGGACAAAATTAACAAACTCGACAATCCTGGAAGGCTTATTGTGTCGGCTTATATATAACTGTCCGAAGGAGACCATAGCAGCCTTGCTCGATGAAGTTATGTCGCCTCTTGTAGCAAACTTAACCACCTATGTTAAGGACACCACCAACGCTTTGGAAATTGTCAACTCATTCGATTTCAACAATTCGACCCTGATCAACGCTTCCTTTTTAACTATGGAGGTGAAGAGCCTGCGATACCAAATGACAGCGGTTTACAGGTGTTGGCTTATTTCCTCGACAAGCGCCCAGTGCTCGAGCCCCCAACTTCAAAACTAACCCGTTTAGCTGAGCTGGCACTCACGTCTAACCCGGGGGGGTACTCCCAAAAAAATTGGGTGGGGGTGTGCGGCCCGCTTCTCAAAACCCTTACCCTATTTATGACCAAAATCTGCGATATTCCCTACCCTATTTATGACCTGACCAAAAATTCGAAACCCTATTTATGACCTGAATGTTACATTCAAATTCTGTTTCATACCTGCATTATAATTGGATCCCTAGTTCAGGCCAATGTTAAATTACCGTAAACATAATCTGTGAAGGGCTTTTGTTGATTACCTTTTCGATAACGATGAAAAAGTGGCTTCTAGGTTTAAGAACATACCCATATCAGGGCTGGAAAACAAAAACCATACCCTATTTATGACCAAAATGG
>JAHPZR010028831.1:0-7500 GCA_019787425.1 Platygyra sinensis
TATAATGTCGTAAATGAGTGAGAAAAGGTAAAATAAGATGGAATGAAATGATGAGTAATTAACCTTGAAATGAATAAATGAGATAATTAACGAAGCAATGGCTGAATAAATGGATTGATGAGAAACTTCAAAAGGAGTCAAGCCCAGTGAGACAGAGGAGCCGAGGAGCCGAGGAGCCGAGGAGCCGAGGAGCCGAGGAGCCGAGGAGCCGAGGAGCCGAGGAGCCGAGGAGCCGAGGAGCCGAGGAGTACATTCGAAGTACATTCTGGAAAAAAAGTACCGGTATCAAACCACTCTGTTGTTCTAGTTTGATACTAAAACCATTTGTCTTGATATACGAGGACTCTACGAGAAAATGTATCTCGAAAGCAGAACAGAAGTCGAGATTTTTTCCCGAGATGTAAACAGAAGTATCGCGTTACAGTCGCGATATATGCAAATAAGAGTCAAGCTTTATGTCCTCAACAAAAACGCCGCAAAACATTTGCATTTACATTTGGATCCCTGCCAGTCAACCCAGCAGTCACATGGGCTCGACGCCAAGTAAGATTATTCAGTAAAAATAAGCGATCCAAATAAACGTGATCTTTATACGCGTTTGGGTCGAGTCCGTGTACCCCGTTGCGAAGTTGTGTCCGACAAATTAACTTCTGTACCAAACAGTTCAATCTAGTACTGCCGAAACCTTTGAATTAAAGATGCATGAAGAAATCACTGTGATGACTGATACTCGTTTTAAAATATATTTTGGCAAATATCTTCCTCTCCTCCTCGTGCAGCAAATAGTATCTTCCTCGATCTCCGCTGCAAGAATTGCCCATGTAGCATTGCCTTACGAGCTGACTGAAAAATTAACCGGGACCACCGTGCGCGCCTAGTTACTTCAAATCGGGATTGATTCGCATACTACACCAATATTTCACACATTCTTTATACGTATATGCGGGGGAGACTATAATACCTCCTCGGGTTTTGGCCTCTGGGCCAAAACCCTGCGGGGGCAATAAAGTACAATCAGAGAACCGGCGAGCCCTAGAATCCGTAAAATCACACGTTTTCAAGCCGGCTAAAGATCTTTTTTTGCCTTTTGTCATTCGCGCATGGAACGTTTTGGAATTTTCCAAAACTGAGAAAGGAGTTCCCAACAAAATCGGTTAATCTGCGTTGATACGAGTGAAACTATGCCATGTAATATATCAAACACCAGCGACAGTGTTTCATCAGGATATCCAAACACCGAGAAGAGAGTTGAAAATACGACACGCAGCGGAGTATTTTTGACGAAACTCGAGGTTTTTGGATAGCCGATGAAACACTGTCTCGAGTGTTTGATGTATCTTCTCAATCGAAACAAGAAATAAAGAGTAAAAGGAGAAGGAAAACCGTCAAAATCTATGCTAATTAAGACCAGGTATCGAAACCTCCTTCACAGTTGTGATTTTCTTTTTTTGAACTTGATAAATTGTTAATGAGTTTGAGAAGTACACATGAAAAGCATTCACAGTCCAAAAGTGAGAAATTATCTTGAAAAAAAAAGCAAGTTATACGGTGAAAAGGCTGGGTATATCTTGCTTCGTTGACTGAGCAGTTGATTAAGCAAAGTGCCCCCAGATTTTGGGCCAATTGAATGGGCAATCGACTCCACTGATCCCGGCTTGATTATTGTATAATTTTGTTACATTGAAATTTATAAATGAATATGATTGAAAGAAGCCCCGACAATCTTGAACAGGAAGAACTAAAAAGAGAAAGACTCGCTCACCTTTTTCCTTGAAGCTTTTTACTGATGGAACGCTATGAAAATTCTACCGGGGAATGGTTTTCGAGTAGGACTGAAATAACAGGATGATCAGTCGATAAGTTTGACTGTTATCTGACTCGAATGTGGTTCTCAGCTAGTTATTTATCCATGTCTGCTTTTGTCGGTTTTACTTCTCCAGTGACGTAAGCATAAGTGCAAAAGGAAGGCGTGCGTGTAGTGAGTTATTTTTTCCACAAATATCGACTCAGTCACGTCCTCGGAGGAGTCAAATAAGTTACACTCATGAAGTTATTTGGTTTACTTCAGCAACGCAAGCATAAGTCCCAGCGGAAGACACCGTTAGCCCCGCGGGGGGGGGGGGGGGGTACTTAACAAAGTTTAATACGGGGAGGCTCCACCCCGTGGTCCGACCCCTTACCCATTTATATACCATTTTGGCAGAAAAGATACCCCTTATATATACCTTTTATTGAGAAAAGGTACCTCTTTCACATAGGAAGTCTAGTTCCCATTTTCATGTAGTGCTTAATGAATAAAGTGATTCAGCCATAAGGGGCGTCTATTCGAAATATTATAATTAAAGGCCCTTTTAAATACCTAAATAACTGATTTCCCTGCCCTTCTATATACCTCAAATTGTGAAATCCCTACCCTTTTATATACCTGAAGCGTGAAAAAGGTACCCCTTTCGGACGGAACCTCCCTGTATAGGCCATTATAAAGAGTACTCCCCCCCCCCACGGGCCGGTAGCTTTAATATCGAGTTATTTCTCCTACAATAAAAAATACTCCGTAGTCGTGTTTGTATGATATCAATGAGGTTAGGGCTACTTCTTGCATCTTAAAACTCTTCAAACATAAAAAAAGTTTCTTTCTTGAAGACAGTTAATTTCAACTGACTTAGGAGTGCCGGCATGATTTTCTTGAGTGCTACATTATTCTGACTCTCAGCAAACACAACAAATTTTAATTAAAAAGACTAAAAAAAGTATATCCTGTCTGCTTTGTTTAGAGCTCTTCGTTAGGTATTGGCAATACTAGAAATATCAAGGTGCGAGATACAGAAACAGACACTTTGTATGATCACAAATTTCATCACACTTTATATGCCACTGAATCAAGTTTCGGGGGAAATTTTGTGTAGAAGTGAAATTGATGATCACTCAAAAAGTAAGACTGTTACGTACAGGATTAGAACGAGGATCTCAGGAAGTTATTTTGTCATGTGTGATTTTGTCGGTTTTACTACAGGTCCTACAGCGACGCAAGCAAAAGTGCAAACGGAAGGAACCGTTTGTTTACAGCGTTTATTGAGTTATTATTATCTCTCAGTCACGCACTCACGCAGTGGTGTTTGCACGCCTTAGGGCTACTTCCTGCATCAGCAAGCATAAAACTAAGTTTCTTTCTTGAAGGCCATTTCTAACTCTGTAACTGCATATTATTTTTGAGAGGTACATTCTGACTTTTTGCCAGTGTTCCCAAGAATAAGTGTAAACGGAAGGCACCGTTTGTTTATTGAGGCTCCAGTTATATGGTCTCGGGTAATCCAGACAACCCTCCCATGAGGCAGCTTTATCAAGCGTTTATATGTGAAAACGTAGACTCTGTAGGCCCCCTTGTTGAATAATCAAATGTACAAACATCCCTCTTTCATTGAGATTTCGTCGGTCATTCGATCAAAGAGGGTTTTGCCGAGTTAATTTTAACTTGTTCGATACCAATTTCTACTTTAAATCCTAAATCCGGGGGGGGGGGGGGGTACTTAACAAAGTTTAATACGGGGAGGCTCCGCCTCGAGGTCCAACCCCTTACCCTTTCATATACCATTTTGGCAGAAAACTAAGGTACCCCTTTTATATACCTTTTATTGAAAAGAGGTACCCCTTTCACATACCTTCTTTTATAGGAAGTCTTGTTCTCAATTTCATGTAGTGCTTAATAAATAAACTGATACAGCCATAAGGGGCGTCTATTCGAAATATTATAATTAAAGGCCCTTTTAAATGCCTAAATGACCGATTTCGCTACCCTTTCATATACCTCAACTTGTGAAATCCCTACCCTTTTATATACCTGAAGCGTGAAAAAGGTACCCCTTTCGGACGGAACCTCCCCGTATAGGACATTATAGGGAGTACCCCCCCCCCCGGGTCCTAAATCTAGGCCGCATTACGTGACACTCGCCACGCAGAGTTGTCCCGGTTACGCGAGCCAAAGCGTTAAAATGAAGAAAAGTTGTCCCGCTTGCCATGTACATGTTTACCCCACTTTCCGAGGCGAGACAACTCGCCCACCCGAGTTTTCTTGTCCCCCGAGAAGGGTTCGCGATCCTAATGTAAACGGTTGGTTGAATTTTGCAAAGAAATAAGCTTAATGTTACCTCGGGCAGGATCGACCAGGGTACTCGCCGAGAGTTGGGGGAAGGTCGTCTCGGGTAACCGAGACCATATAAATGGGGCCTGAGTTCAATGTGTTTTGTTTCCTTTAAACTGCATCTTGGGCACGTATAGTACTCAGTCGTGTTGGCGTATGTGAGGGTGGGATGCAATGTAATGTCGCGAGTGAGAGAACATACATGGCCTCTTTACATTGCTTTTTTTTTGCGGTGGGCTCGGACATCAGCATACTAAGGGCGCCAATGGCAGTCGCTATCATTCCATTTATGAGCTCACTGAACTAACCCGCATGATGAGTGATGATGTAAGTGACGAAGACAGACCACAACACCGGGAACTACGTCCCCTTCTCTCCCCCTACTCTTTTCGAATAGTGTGTGGGTTCTTTAACGTCCCACAAGTTATATGTGAACAAGGTTTGTGACACGGGACCTACAGTTTATAGTCCTCCGATCGTCCTTATCCAAGAAGACTAAAAAGTCTAATCATTTGCAGATTTCATTACAAACAGACAAAGACAGCACTTTTTCCTCAGTTATTTCAAGACCCTGAGTGTTGGTCCGGCCGGAATTCGAACTCACGACCTTCCGCTCAGCAGACCTGCGCTCTCCCAACTGAGCTAATGCATGGAATGCCATATGGAGAGCCAGTGATGGTGTCTCCTGAGTAATGATCTGTTTTCCAACTGTCTAAAACCTACAAACCAATTCAGAAAGCAAGCCTGACGAGTAGTCGTGGTTTTTCTGCGATGTTAATAGACCCATAAGCTAGAAAGTAAAAGTTCAATAAAACCGCTGTGGCTGCTCCTACGATGTTATCAATGTACTGCTTGGCAGAGTTGAGGAATGGACCCTGTATAGGCTAACGAGATGCGCTCTTCCATGTATCCTACCTGAAGGTATGTTAAGTTAGGGTCCCTCTATTACCCATGGCTGCCCTATCAACTTGGTGATAATACTGTTGGTTGAAGGAGAACATATTTAACGCGAGTGCAACCTCAGCTAAACGGGTTAGTTTTGAAGTTGGGGGCTCGAACACCGGGCGCTTGTCGAGGAAATAAGCCAACACCTGTAAACCGCTGTCATTTGGTATCGCAGGCACTTCACGGTCGAATTGTTGAAATGGAATGAGTTGACAATTTCCAAAGCGTTGGTGGTGTCCTTAACATGGGTGGTTAAGTTTGCCACAAGAGGCGACATAACTTCATCGAGCAAGGCTAAGATGGTCTCCGTTATATATAAGCCGACACAATAAGCCTTCCAGGATTGTCGAGTTTGTTAATTTTGTCCCAAGCGTGTGTCACGTTGACCAGTTCAATTTTCACATTTCATTGCCGAGCTTAAAAGAAAAATTAACCGTCTTAATTCATTTATGACCATCCGATAGTTGTCTTAGTGCCTCTTGAATGTTTAAAGGGTTTAGCCAGACAACCACAGCCCTTCCTGTATGGGCATGTTTGATGACCATATCATCCCGATTCGATATATATATATATTTTGTGGGTGTCCGTTTTTTTTTTTATTCAAACCTTTTTGCAGTATTTATCTAAACAACATTATTTTTACATTAAACAGAATAATAAGAATTATTATTTATACATTATTATTTATACATCATTATAACATAGATAGGACCCTGCGCTATGTTTTATCAGAGTATAAAACATAGAAAAAGCGTGTTTTATTGTTTTGCGCGCGTAAAATCTATATCATAAAGCAAACATCATTTGAGAACACGTCACGTCATTTGAGAACACTCGAGAAATGAGAACACTCGAGAAATGAGAACACTCGAGAAATGTAGAAAACACTCGCCTGCGGCTCGTGCTTTCTACATTTCCCTCGTGTTCTCAAATGTCTGTCGTGTTTTATCACAGTGTAATAGGCTTCTTTATTTGTTAATTATTTTTACAACACACAATATAATAACTAAATTGAAAATATATGGAATAAAGGAAAGAAATACTGCTTATAAAATTATTGACAATTACATACTTTTAATTAAAATTAAATCAAATTTAAATCAAATGAAATACCTCAAACATCTCCCATTTCTTTTTAAACTGGCGGATCTTATTTGTCTTAAAGGCTATGTATTTTTCTGTTTCATATTTGATTTCCAAAATTTTCTTGAAATGATAAAAGATGGGAATAATTCCTTTACACCTACAGGTCCACAGATACGTTTTTCCTAAAATTACTATATAGTTAATCAGATCCATTCCCTCTTTCAGAATGCCTATCATAATGTCACGTATCGAGAGGCACCCGCAACTTCCAAGCCTATTTAATATACAAGAGGACACCATATTCCAAAAATACTTGGAAAAAGAGCATTCAAATAAAATATGATGAATGGTTTCTCGATTCTCTTTACAAAAGGTGCAGTTTGGATTTGATACGTACCCTATTTTTAAAAGACGGTCATTTGTGTAGAGGATGTAATTTAACACTTTGTATTGAAAAGAGCGTACATACAGTTCGCTAGCAACCCTCAAAGGTAAAAGGTAAACTTCTGAAAGTTGGTCTTCTTTTAAATAAAATTCCTGACTGAGCTTATCCCATTTCCTAGGTTTTTCGTATATAAATTTTATCAAATATTTATAGTAGTTTTTACATTTGTAATTTTCCAAATCAATGACGGTCTTGAAGTTTTGTATGTTAACACGTAATTTTGATGGAGCAGACTGTCCCAGACCAGTCCAAACCAAAAAATTAGAATTTGTTAAGCCTTGCTCTTCCATTGCTCTAAATGACTCTGTATTTGTCATATCATAAAGTAGGTCCTTTGTGAAAATTACACCGTTATCAAAGTAATGTCTGTAGAAAACAGTTTTGCCCTCTATCAAAATTTTTTTATTATTCCGTAAGATGTATTCGTGACCCCTACCAGGGTCAACAATTTCTCTTAATTCAGCCTATCAAGATAGAAGTTCATGGTAAAAGATTGGTAAGGTATTTGTTTGCTTTACGTCATAATTACATTCAAGGAGAAATAACCCTCCCTTGTTGCTCAAAAGATAATTAAGATAATGCTTCCAAAAACCACAACACTCAACATCTACTATTCTTTTTAACCAACTTAATCTTAATGCCTTTACAATAGTTTCATAGTCAATCATTTTAAGACCACCATAGTCATAAGGCGCGTACGTTGAGCTTCGGATGACTTTATCTTTCCCATTCCACAGAAAATTAAACACCAAAGCGTTAAACTCTTTTATAACTGTGGCTGGTGTGCTTAAAAAAGAGCTAGGATAAATCATTTTGGGAAGAAGTATTGCTTTGATAATGCTTACTTTGCCATGAATTGATAGACCTCTTGACTTCCAAAGATTTA
>JAHPZR010028832.1:0-11474 GCA_019787425.1 Platygyra sinensis
CGAGGAGCCGAGGAGCCGAGGAGCCGAGGAGCCGAGGAGCCGAGGCGCCGAGAGGCTGAGGTGCCAAGGAACGTGGAAACCAAATACACCAGAGAAACAGAGAATCAGAGAATCTGATAACCCGAGAAGCCCACAGCCTGCGAGGCTGAGAGCTCGTGAAACTGAGAATCCGAGAACCTAACAACCTGAGAACCTGAGAGCCCGAGAACCCGATAAATTAAGACTAGTAGTAATAGTTCTCACTAAATCTGCCCCCGCTTCTATTTTATCCCTGAAGGATATAAAATTCTTATAAAATTTCAATACGTATAAGGAATCTTTTATTTAGTATATGAACTAAAATTTTATATTTTATCACTCGTACTGTTCAAGTTCAAGGCATGGTATCATAAATTTTAATTAACTAAACCAACACATTCTGTTTAACTCATTCTATCACATGATATTTTTTACATACTACTCTCACGAAGTACATTCTGGAAAAAAAGTACCGGTATCAAACCACTCTGTTGTTCTAGTTTGATACTAAAACCATTTGTCTTGATATACGAGGACTCTACGAGAAAATGTATCTCGAAAGCAGAACAGAAGTCGAGATTTTTTCCCGAGATGTAAACAGAAGTATCGCGTTACAGTCGCGATATATGCAAATAAGAGTCAAGCTTAAGCTTTATGTCCTCAACAAAAACGCCGCAAAACATTTGCATTTACATTTGGATCCCTGCCAGTCAACCCAGCAGTCACATGGGCTCGACGCCAAGTAAGATTATTCAGTAAAAATAAGCGATCCAAATAAACGTGATCTTTATACGCGTTTGGGTCGAGTCGGTGTACCCCGTTGCGAAGTTGTGTCCGACAAATTAACTTCTGTACCAAACAGTTCAATCTAGTACTGCCGAAACCTTTGAATTAAAGATGCATGAAGAAATCACTGTGATGACTGATACTCGTTTTAAAATATATTTTGGCAAATATCTTCCTCTCCTCCTCGTGCAGCAAATAGTATCTTCCTCGATCTCCGCTGCAAGAATTGCCCATGTAGCATTGCCTTACGAGCTGACTGAAAAATTAACCGGGACCACCGTGCGCACCTAGTTACTTCAAATCGGGATTGATTCACATACTACACCAATATTTCACACATTCTTTATACGTATACGCGGGGGAGACTATAATACCTCCTCGGGTTTTGGCCTCTGGGCCAAAACCCTGCGGGGGCAATAAAGTACAATCAGAGAACCGGCGAGCCCTAGAATCCGTACAATCACACGTTTTCAAGCCGGCTAAAGATCTTTTTTTGCCTTTTGTCATTCACGCATGGAGCGTTTTGGAATTTTCCAAAACTGAGAAAGGAGTTCCCAACAAAATCGGTTAATCTGCGTTGATACGAGTGAAACTATGCCATGTAATATATCAAACACCAGCGACAGTGTTTCATCAGGATATCCAAACACCGAGAAGAGAGTTGAAAATACGACACGCAGCGGAGTATTTTTGACGAAACTCGAGGTTTTTGGATAGCCGATGAAACACAGTCTCGAGTGTTTGATGTATCTTCTCAATCGAAACAAGAAATAAAGAGTAAAAGGAGAAGGAAAACCGTCAAAATCTATGCTAATTAAGACCGGGTATCGAAACCTCCTTCACGGTTGTGATTTTCTTTTTTTGAACTTGATAAATTGTTAATGAGTTTGAGAAGTACACATGAAAAGCATTCACAGTCCAAAAGTGAGAAATTATCTTGAAAAAAAAAGCAAGTTATACGGTGAAAAGGCTGGGTATATCTTGCTTCGTTGACTGAGCAGTTGATTAAGCAAAGTGCCCCCAGATTTTGGGCCAATTGAATGGGCAATCGACTCCACTGATCCCGGCTTGATTATTGCCCCCGCAGGGTTTTTGGCCCCAGAGGGCCAAAAACCCGAGGAGGCACCTTAGGACTCCCCGCGTAATAGAGAGAGAAGAAGAGAGAATGTAGGTATTTCCGGTATATAGCCGCAAAAAATCTCGATTTGATCGCTTGCACGCCCGCAAGGGATCGACGTTTTTCCCGCAAACGCTCATGGGAGGCCAGCAAAGGGACACGGGCGCGAGGACTTGCGGGATCGGCGTCTTTGCCACGAGCTTTGTCCTTGGTTTAGATCTCGAGTTCAAGCGTCCCTGAAAAGCGTTTGTATTTGCCGGCCGCCATTACTATTTCAGCTCGATTAAATTAGCTCGCTTCGAAATGGCCGAGATTATGATCTAAAACAAATTGAAAACGCTTTCAGAGATCCTGAAGATGGATTTTGGGGGAAAAACAGCTCAGAGAGTCCTGAAGTATACTAGATCGAAATTCGAGGCCAGTGTGGTTCATTTGCGACTAAATAGCTAAAATCAGTATAGTACCTTCCGATCGTCAGAATTACCCAAGGATAACAATAAGGTGACAGGCCTGCGCGACTGCCATTCACGTGTAGTAGCCGCTTAGGAAGTTTTGCCCCTTTTGTATGGTACGATCGGAGGATCTTTGAATATTTCACTAATCCTGTGTTTTCAGGGAGACATTTCGTCAGAGTAAAGCCGTTAGAGGTCATATTTCTGTGTGGCTTCCGCTGTTATCCGCTTGTAATTTGCAGAGTTTGACACCTCTGTTTTTTTTTGCCAGTTTTTTTCTCTTGATATTGCAAGATATGTTTTAGGTTCTCTCAAATGTTAGCTCTGGAGGAATAAAGTTTGAAATATTCCTTTGGTATCTCGTTTATTTGGATGGCTTATTTTCACTGAGTAATCTTACGGCAGGGATCCAAATGTAAATGTTTTGCTGCGTTTTCATTGAGGACAAAAAGCTTGACTCTAATTTGCATATATGGCGACTGTAACGCGATACTTTTGTTTACATTTCACCTCTGTTGTGCTTTCGAGATAAGTTTGCTCGTACATTCTTTTCTTTTCTAAGGATGTTATTTTTCCGGCCCAGACTGAATATTCTTATTTTTCTGCCGATTTTAGGCTGAAAATATTCTTGTATTATTCTTACATTATAGCTTATGGCATTTTCGTTTTATTTAGAATTTATTAGGCTATCAAGTACAAGTGTTTGGTTTCTGGATCTGGATCGCGTTCAGCACATTGTGCATGTGCTCTGGACACCACTTTTCGTAGCGAGGCCAAGATGTCACATCAAAATATATTCTTATATAAAAAAGAGTTCATATCAAGACAATTGTTTTTTTTTTTAGTATCCGACTAGAACAATAACGTTCAATATTTTTGTTTCAATGAGCAGAAATAAAAGAAAGCGGGGGCAGCTTTAGTGATAACTATTACTAGTTGTATAATTTTGTTACATTGAAATTTATAAATGAATATGATTGAAAGAAGCCCCGACAATCTTGAACAGGAAGAACTAAAAAGAGAAAGACTCGCTCACCTTTTTCCTTGAAGCTTTTTACTGATGGAACGCTATGAAAATTCTACCGGGGAATGGTTTTCGAGTAGGACTGAAATAACAGGATGATCAGTCGATAAGTTTGACTGTTATCTGACTCGAATGTGGTTCTCAGCTAGTTATTTATCCATGTCTGCTTTTGTCGGTTTTACTTCTCCAGTGACGTAAGCATAAGTGCAAAAGGAAGGCGTGCGTGTAGTGAGTTATTTTTTCCACAAATATCGACTCAGTCACGTCCTCGGAGGAGTCAAATAAGTTACACTCATGAAGTTATTTGGTTTACTTCAGCAACGCAAGCATAAGTCCCAGCGGAAGACACCATTAGCCCCGCGGGGGGGGGGGGGGGGGTACTTAACAAAGTTTAATACGGGGAGGCTCCACCCCGTGGTCCGACCCCTTACCCATTTATATACCATTTTGGCAGAAAAGATACCCCTTATATATACCTTTTATTGAGAAAAGGTACCTCTTTCACATAGGAAGTCTAGTTCCCATTTTCATGTAGTGCTTAATGAATAAAGTGATTCAGCCATAAGGGGCGTCTATTCGAAATATTATAATTAAAGGCCCTTTTAAATACCTAAATAACTGATTTCCCTGCCCTTCTATATACCTCAAATTGTGAAATCCCTACCCTTTTATATACCTGAAGCGTGAAAAAGGTACCCCTTTCGGACGGAACCTCCCTGTATAGGCCATTATAAAGAGTACTCCCCCCCCCACGGGCCGGTAGCTTTAATATCGAGTTATTTCTCCTACAATAAAAAATACTCCGTAGTCGTGTTTGTATGATATCAATGAGGTTAGGGCTACTTCTTGCATCTTAAAACTCTTCAAACATAAAAAAAGTTTCTTTCTTGAAGACAGTTAATTTCAACTGACTTAGGAGTGCCGGCATGATTTTCTTGAGTGCTACATTATTCTGACTCTCAGCAAACACAACAAATTTTAATTAAAAAGACTAAAAAAAGTATATCCTGTCTGCTTTGTTTAGAGCTCTTCGTTAGGTATTGGCAATACTAGAAATATCAAGGTGCGAGATACAGAAACAGACACTTTGTATGATCACAAATTTCATCACACTTTATATGCCACTGAATCAAGTTTCGGGGGAAATTTTGTGTAGAAGTGAAATTGATGATCACTCAAAAAGTAAGACTGTTACGTACAGGATTAGAACGAGGATCTCAGGAAGTTATTTTGTCATGTGTGATTTTGTCGGTTTTACTACAGGTCCTACAGCGACGCAAGCAAAAGTGCAAACGGAAGGAACCGTTTGTTTACAGCGTTTATTGAGTTATTATTATCTCTCAGTCACGCACTCACGCAGTGGTGTTTGCACGCCTTAGGGCTACTTCCTGCATCAGCAAGCATAAAACTAAGTTTCTTTCTTGAAGGCCATTTCTAACTCTGTAACTGCATATTATTTTTGAGAGGTACATTCTGACTTTTTGCCAGTGTTCCCAAGAATAAGTGTAAACGGAAGGCACCGTTTGTTTATTGAGGCTCCAGTTATATGGTCTCGGGTAATCCAGACAACCCTCCCATGAGGCAGCTTTATCAAGCGTTTATATGTGAAAACGTAGACTCTGTAGGCCCCCTTGTTGAATAATCAAATGTACAAACATCCCTCTTTCATTGAGATTTCGTCGGTCATTCGATCAAAGAGGGTTTTGCCGAGTTAATTTTAACTTGTTCGATACCAATTTCTACTTTAAATCCTAAATCCGGGGGGGGGGGGGGTACTTAACAAAGTTTAATACGGGGAGGCTCCGCCTCGAGGTCCAACCCCTTACCCTTTCATATACCATTTTGGCAGAAAACTAAGGTACCCCTTTTATATACCTTTTATTGAAAAGAGGTACCCCTTTCACATACCTTCTTTTATAGGAAGTCTTGTTCTCAATTTCATGTAGTGCTTAATAAATAAACTGATACAGCCATAAGGGGCGTCTATTCGAAATATTATAATTAAAGGCCCTTTTAAATGCCTAAATGACCGATTTCGCTACCCTTTCATATACCTCAACTTGTGAAATCCCTACCCTTTTATATACCTGAAGCGTGAAAAAGGTACCCCTTTCGGACGGAACCTCCCCGTATAGGACATTATAGGGAGTACCCCCCCCCCCGGGTCCTAAATCTAGGCCGCATTACGTGACACTCGCCACGCAGAGTTGTCCCGGTTACGCGAGCCAAAGCGTTAAAATGAAGAAAAGTTGTCCCGCTTGCCATGTACATGTTTACCCCACTTTCCGAGGCGAGACAACTCGCCCACCCGAGTTTTCTTGTCCCCCGAGAAGGGTTCGCGATCCTAATGTAAACGGTTGGTTGAATTTTGCAAAGAAATAAGCTTAATGTTACCTCGGGCAGGATCGACCAGGGTACTCGCCGAGAGTTGGGGGAAGGTCGTCTCGGGTAACCGAGACCATATAAATGGGGCCTGAGTTCAATGTGTTTTGTTTCCTTTAAACTGCATCTTGGGCACGTATAGTACTCAGTCGTGTTGGCGTATGTGAGGGTGGGATGCAATGTAATGTCGCGAGTGAGAGAACATACATGGCCTCTTTACATTGCTTTTTTTTTTGCGGTGGGCTCGGACATCAGCATACTAAGGGCGCCAATGGCAGTCGCTATCATTCCATTTATGAGCTCACTGAACTAACCCGCATGATGAGTGATGATGTAAGTGACGAAGACAGACCACAACACCGGGAACTACGTCCCCTTCTCTCCCCCTACTCTTTTCGAATAGTGTGTGGGTTCTTTAACGTCCCACAAGTTATATGTGAACAAGGTTTGTGACACGGGACCTACAGTTTATAGTCCTCCGATCGTCCTTATCCAAGAAGACTAAAAAGTCTAATCATTTGCAGATTTCATTACAAACAGACAAAGACAGCACTTTTTCCTCAGTTATTTCAAGACCCTGAGTGTTGGTCCGGCCGGAATTCGAACTCACGACCTTCCGCTCAGCAGACCTGCGCTCTCCCAACTGAGCTAATGCATGGAATGCCATATGGAGAGCCAGTGATGGTGTCTCCTGAGTAATGATCTGTTTTCCAACTGTCTAAAACCTACAAACCAATTCAGAAAGCAAGCCTGACGAGTAGTCGTGGTTTTTCTGCGATGTTAATAGACCCATAAGCTAGAAAGTAAAAGTTCAATAAAACCGCTGTGGCTGCTCCTACGATGTTATCAATGTACTGCTTGGCAGAGTTGAGGAATGGACCCTGTATAGGCTAACGAGATGCGCTCTTCCATGTATCCTACCTGAAGGTATGTTAAGTTAGGGTCCCTCTATTACCCATGGCTGCCCTATCAACTTGGTGATAATACTGTTGGTTGAAGGAGAACATATTTAACGCGAGTGCAACCTCAGCTAAACGGGTTAGTTTTGAAGTTGGGGGCTCGAACACCGGGCGCTTGTCGAGGAAATAAGCCAACACCTGTAAACCGCTGTCATTTGGTATCGCAGGCACTTCACGGTCGAATTGTTGAAATGGAATGAGTTGACAATTTCCAAAGCGTTGGTGGTGTCCTTAACATGGGTGGTTAAGTTTGCCACAAGAGGCGACATAACTTCATCGAGCAAGGCTAAGATGGTCTCCGTTATATATAAGCCGACACAATAAGCCTTCCAGGATTGTCGAGTTTGTTAATTTTGTCCCAAGCGTGTGTCACGTTGACCAGTTCAATTTTCACATTTCATTGCCGAGCTTAAAAGAAAAATTAACCGTCTTAATTCATTTATGACCATCCGATAGTTGTCTTAGTGCCTCTTGAATGTTTAAAGGGTTTAGCCAGACAACCACAGCCCTTCCTGTATGGGCATGTTTGATGACCATATCATCCCGATTCGATATATATATATATTTTGTGGGTGTCCGTTTTTTTTTTTATTCAAACCTTTTTGCAGTATTTATCTAAACAACATTATTTTTACATTAAACAGAATAATAAGAATTATTATTTATACATTATTATTTATACATCATTATAACATAGATAGGACCCTGCGCTATGTTTTATCAGAGTATAAAACATAGAAAAAGCGTGTTTTATTGTTTTGCGCGCGTAAAATCTATATCATAAAGCAAACATCATTTGAGAACACGTCACGTCATTTGAGAACACTCGAGAAATGAGAACACTCGAGAAATGAGAACACTCGAGAAATGTAGAAAACACTCGCCTGCGGCTCGTGCTTTCTACATTTCCCTCGTGTTCTCAAATGTCTGTCGTGTTTTATCACAGTGTAATAGGCTTCTTTATTTGTTAATTATTTTTACAACACACAATATAATAACTAAATTGAAAATATATGGAATAAAGGAAAGAAATACTGCTTATAAAATTATTGACAATTACATACTTTTAATTAAAATTAAATCAAATTTAAATCAAATGAAATACCTCAAACATCTCCCATTTCTTTTTAAACTGGCGGATCTTATTTGTCTTAAAGGCTATGTATTTTTCTGTTTCATATTTGATTTCCAAAATTTTCTTGAAATGATAAAAGATGGGAATAATTCCTTTACACCTACAGGTCCACAGATACGTTTTTCCTAAAATTACTATATAGTTAATCAGATCCATTCCCTCTTTCAGAATGCCTATCATAATGTCACGTATCGAGAGGCACCCGCAACTTCCAAGCCTATTTAATATACAAGAGGACACCATATTCCAAAAATACTTGGAAAAAGAGCATTCAAATAAAATATGATGAATGGTTTCTCGATTCTCTTTACAAAAGGTGCAGTTTGGATTTGATACGTACCCTATTTTTAAAAGACGGTCATTTGTGTAGAGGATGTAATTTAACACTTTGTATTGAAAAGAGCGTACATACAGTTCGCTAGCAACCCTCAAAGGTAAAAGGTAAACTTCTGAAAGTTGGTCTTCTTTTAAATAAAATTCCTGACTGAGCTTATCCCATTTCCTAGGTTTTTCGTATATAAATTTTATCAAATATTTATAGTAGTTTTTACATTTGTAATTTTCCAAATCAATGACGGTCTTGAAGTTTTGTATGTTAACACGTAATTTTGATGGAGCAGACTGTCCCAGACCAGTCCAAACCAAAAAATTAGAATTTGTTAAGCCTTGCTCTTCCATTGCTCTAAATGACTCTGTATTTGTCATATCATAAAGTAGGTCCTTTGTGAAAATTACACCGTTATCAAAGTAATGTCTGTAGAAAACAGTTTTGCCCTCTATCAAAATTTTTTTATTATTCCGTAAGATGTATTCGTGACCCCTACCAGGGTCAACAATTTCTCTTAATTCAGCCTATCAAGATAGAAGTTCATGGTAAAAGATTGGTAAGGTATTTGTTTGCTTTACGTCATAATTACATTCAAGGAGAAATAACCCTCCCTTGTTGCTCAAAAGATAATTAAGATAATGCTTCCAAAAACCACAACACTCAACATCTACTATTCTTTTTAACCAACTTAATCTTAATGCCTTTACAATAGTTTCATAGTCAATCATTTTAAGACCACCATAGTCATAAGGCGCGTACGTTGAGCTTCGGATGACTTTATCTTTCCCATTCCACAGAAAATTAAACACCAAAGCGTTAAACTCTTTTATAACTGTGGCTGGTGTGCTTAAAAAAGAGCTAGGATAAATCTTTTTGGGAAGAAGTATTGCTTTGATAATGCTTACTTTGCCATGAATTGATAGACCTCTTGACTTCCAAAGATTTATTAACTTTGCGATTTTCTTTAATCTTTGTTTGAAGTTTTTCTCAACAAGTATCTTTACATCATATGTAATGAAGATGCCCAAAAATTTGACACATGTTTTCCACTTGAATCCAAGAGGTTCGTCTTCACAATTTTGAAGAGATCCAATCCACATGGCTTCTGTTTTCATAACATTCAGTTTTAAGCCCGATACTTTCTCAAAATCGTCACGTAGTTTAAGCAAGGCTTGAACAGAGTTCAAATCCGCTAAAATGGCAGTTGTATCATCAGCAAACTGAAGTAATTTAGTTTCCGAATCACTTATTTTAATCCCTTTAATATTTTCATCATTTCGTACTGCAATAGCCAATATTTCAACACAAATGACAAAGAGATACGGAGAGAGGGGATCTCCCTGTCTTACCCCACGCTCAACATTAAAATAGTGGGAGCATAGTCCATTATTCAGTTATTATGCAGCTTTTAACATTTTTGTAAAAAGTGCCTGAACCCATCTTATAAGGTCAGGTCCAAAATTAAATAGCTCCAGACACTTTTCAAGATAATGCCATTCTAAGCTATCAAAAGCCTTTTCAAAATCAATAAATAACAAAAAGCCTGGCAAATTTTTAGCTTGCGTGAAACTCATTATGTCGAGAATTAAACGTATATTCTCCCCAATATTTCTTCCCGGATTATATCCAGTTTGATTATGATGTATTAATCCCGATTCAGCATCCCGATTCAATATGTTCTTTAGTGCTTCTTTCTCAACTTGTGGTAGGTTGTTGTACGTTTTCGCTTCAAAGTTCAACGCACCAATAGATCGGCGACAGCGGTCGATGTAATGGTCAACTGCATAGAATTTACCTTCAGGAGGATTTTAGGCAGAAATTTTCCGATTAAATTTGGCAAAGCAATCGTCTGGAGTTACTACCGTCCGGTCATCGTTGTTATGACCATGAAGATCATAAGCCATAATTAAGCATGTTAAGTCAGAGGAGGTGGTAAAACTTCTCACAACTGGCTTAGGTTAACGTTGTACTCACTTATGATCTCTCCACTAAAACAAAGATTAGGTATTTAGCAACCTTTGATTTCTCAGCGTCAGAAAGTCAGTCAAGGTCGGCAGGTATGGTGACAACAAGTTTTTCATTGAGGGGCATGGTGCTATTGTTCATCCAACGCCACTTCTCGTTACTTTCTTACTCTATTCGAGCGCTCGTTTTGGTGCGGTCGACCGAAGTAAAAATAGCACCCAGTGTATCTATTATATCGTGATGACATTATTTCGCCGGGTCTTCAATTGAGTCACGATCACAGAAAATTGACTGAGCCGGCAATACCACTGTACCGTACCCTGCGTTCGCCATCATCAAAACGAGACTGGGCATAAGAGTCCTCAATATGGCGGACGAAGCGAACTTTTCAACGCCTTGAAAGTAAAATTGGCCTGGCAAGAAGAGAGCTAAATAATCTGAGAAGTGAAATGTATTCCATGAAGAAGATGTTTGTTCAGAAGTTCAAAGAGATTAAAGAAATGGTGGAGACAGGTGAGGTTCCCAATTTGAGGGAGTCGAAGTCGAGGAGGGAAAACAAAACTAACTGTTACAGCTGTTAGCAAGGGATCAGTAATTAAGTCTTTTGTTATACAGGTGGAGTTAAGTGTAAAGTAATTAAGGCACAGAAAAGTCAAAATAACCTCTGTTTAGTGTGAAAGATTTATTGTGAGGAGAGGAATTGCATTGTTGATTTCTCATACAAATGCAGGTTATTATATATCCGAAACGTTTTATTTCACATACAATCAACAACTTTCTAAACGACTCGTCACAAGATGACAACATCATTCCGAATTTTCTCTTCGAAGAACGAAAAAAAGTTCATTAGGCTCCCTTTTTGCGGTAAAAAAGAAAAACTCAGTAAGACGTTTATTCCCAAACTCAACAAGTTCTTCATTCACTTATCACTACTCATGATGAATTCGTCAGTGCTGATCCTAGCAGAGGGGGGTGAATAGGTCTAATATTTTAGCCCGGATTCTGGATTCAGAGCGAAATTTTAACGGCTCTGTGGATCCAGTGATCACGGTGGATTGCGGTTTTATCAAGTTTTTGGGCCTGGATTTTCGATTTTGGTTGTTAGGAAGGTCGGATCGTGGATCTCAACGTTCTCCAGGAAATTTCACCTTATCTCTTTTTTGTGCCAGATATCACGCAGTAGAGAAAATGACTAGAAATAGTGAGGCACTTGAGCTTGACGTGGCCATAAGTATGCTCTTTTTTCTCGTATCTGTAAGACTTTGTTTTGATACAGATGTTGGTTACATAAATTATATTTTGTTGATA
>JAHPZR010028834.1:0-7500 GCA_019787425.1 Platygyra sinensis
CTTATTATTCAACTTTCATACACTGTACGAATTCCGATTCTCTGGTTGGTTGATTTGTGCCACGTGACACTGGGTTGTGACGAAACAACCTCCTTGACGTCATTATCGTGGTGTAATAGCCGTGGTGTAAATTCTATACACCACTGTCATTACACTATGGCTTCAGCTGACTCAAAGTTTGACGATTTCTGTTTGCAGTGTATTCAATTTGAATAATAAAAATGTTAACGCACTCGTTGCTCGTGAATTATCGGGATTTACCTGCACTCGTTCACTAACAATGAACTCGAAATTTTCAATACCGCATGAGGCCGCCGAGTGCAGTATTGAAATTTCTCGTTCATTGTTAGCGAACTCGTGCAGGTAAATCCTGATAATTCACGAGCAACGAGTGCGTTAACCTGTAAATATACCATGATGGCTAAGCTCATGAAGACTCTCGAATTGCATTATCAAATGAT
This sequence comes from Platygyra sinensis, assembly GCA_019787425.1. Lineage (NCBI taxonomy): Eukaryota > Metazoa > Cnidaria > Anthozoa > Scleractinia > Merulinidae > Platygyra > Platygyra sinensis. The sequence goes on from JAHPZR010028834.1 coordinate 462, forward strand.
CCAGTTTTTAATAAAATAAAATATACATTAAAATTAAGTATTTTTAATAGAGCTAGTACAATGCTTTATAAAATTGTCTGAGTGCTAATTGTTTCTTCTAAAGATAGATCTCCAAGACTGTAGGGATATACCTAATTAGCAGAAGACATTCACTACTAGACTGACTATTAGAGTCTTATAGTTATAAATTTAATTAACCATGTAATTTGTTAAAAGGTTTTGTCAAAGTTAAATCCAAATAACTGATGTAGACTATTTTCCACTAAGTTCCCCCAACATCCAGAACAAGATGAATACTTTGAGGAGGAAGAGGAAGAGTAAGTACAGATTTATCTTTTTTTTATTAGTGTTTATGCATATCATGTGTATTAAAGGCATCCATGCATATGGTTGAATGTTGATCAATATCCACAATCAACCCTTGATGGACACAGCCGATCAACACCTGGATGGACATCTCTATCAATACTCAATTGGGACTGGATTAATACTCAATTGAGACTTAAAATCATAGGGGGAGCTAACTAGAAAACACTTACCTCCACAGCTCACAACCTTACTAACTGACTACAAAATACACTATTTATCAACACTACATTAAGAGTGTAAAAAAATCAAATGTTAACATCTACATGAGCTCAATAGATATTATTATTGAATATTATTATTATTATTTTGTATTGTGTGATCGTCCGGGTGAGTGTAGTTCTGAAAAGAACTGTTCTTGATGACTGACGTTTCGACAACCTGAGCGGAAGTCATCTTCAGGGTCAAGTGAATACAAACGAGCCATGAGAAATGGTGATGCCAACAATCACATTGCTGTGCATCATCAACTGACAAACCACAACATTGACTGGGACTCAGTGCCCAATGCTTAACCTACAGTACTAACTATTTTCAACGACTGACTCTGGAAAGCTGGTATACTAACTTAGGTATGGGTCGCACTTGGGAAAAGTTTTCATCTTTGCCGGCCAAAAAACGGCAAAAATTTGAAACCACAACCGGAAAGGAAAACTTTCGGAAAGAAAGGAAGGGTTGCACTTGTGGGAGAAAATTGTCAGTAACCAGATATTAGATACCGCGTTGTTTACCCATGTGTTTTCGAAAGACATGATATTGATCACGATCTAAACTGAAACAAGTATACGTCCCGTAGAAGGAGTGCTCATAGTTACGGTGATTCTTCTTCTCTTCTTAACCTACAGCAGTTCGTTGTCTTTCCTTGTTGAACGAACGATGGGCAGAGAAATGTTTGACGGTTTTAACAGCGGTCATGATCAGGGGAAGAAATCGACGTTGCTGAAGAATTCTTGCGTTAGGACGTTATCGCTTGGGTCATAGGAATTCATGTGTGAGCATTGGGCCAAAAAAAAGCCAACTCCGTTCATGATTAAAGACCGCGAACTAGAATTGAACTTCCCGCGCGTATCGTTTTTCATTTAACGCTGACAAGCGTCGACAGTTACCGCTGTGATTCCCATTGTTTGGCTCGACTTTTCAAAAATCTGCCTGCCCCACCCAAGCACTACGGCGTCTTTGATGTTTTGCCGTTTCGCAAAGTTTTTGCCAAAAGGAAAAACCTGGGGTTGCACTAGCAAAGACCCGCGATGACAGATTTCCACCGCAGAGTAAACAAATTCTGGCAAAGATTTGCCAAGTGCGACCTATGCCTTAGAACAAACGCCTCTTAACAGATGTCAACAACTACTGGCACCTTACAAACGACTTATCCGCGATGAGAACGAAACCGACAAACGAACTTCTAACAGACCGACTTAATTTTGACTACAGTAGATTTAAGGTAATTCCCCTGAAATAAAACTGACAATAGATTTTCGTTCAAACTTTGCCCACTAAATATTTATCATATGAGAACTTCAATTTTGAAATAAAAAAGGGGAGTGCCCATACTCATTAAGGAGCACTGGGGCATTGAAAAATGACCCATTTTGGCATTATTTAACGCTTATTACAAGAACGCATTCCCAGTAATAATTGTAAATTTTTGTGACCGAGACTCGTAAGAACACGCATTAAATTGGAGTCAATGCATTGTATCGGACACAAATAAACTTTTTAAGTTTGATTTAGACAGAAAGCTGAATCCTTGATTAAAATTTCAACCAAATTTCTTGACATGGTTACCATAGGGCAAAATAGAAAAGACCACAGTTTACTTGCTATTTTCGCTATTTATTCAATTTTCAGCAACAGAAATCAGATGAGTCTTTCCTCAAGCAAAGTTTATGATAAGTTGATCAAAATGACTGGAAAAAAAATTGGGGTGCCCACGCTCGTTGGTGAGCTATAGCCATTTTTCAACTGAAAGAGCTCAATATCAAGGCAAATCCGCCATGTTTTCAGTGTGCATGTGCACAAGAGCGCGCTAAATGACGCCATAAATTATGCGCAGAAAGGATGCGCAGTGCAATTGTGAGGAATAACCTTAACTAACAAAAGACGGATCGAAACTGACCAATGACTGATGACAAACTTTACACGAGTCTTTCAGCCAATAACATCCTGGCTTAACTGACCAATCGTTTTCAACTGACCAGACTTATAACAACATCGACTGACAAAACTATTCACTTGACTCTGAAGATGACTTCTGCTCAGGTTGTCGAAACGTCAGTCACCAACAACAGTTCTTTTCAGAACCACACTCACCCGGACGATCACACAATACGAACTACTGATACTCCTGGGTTAAAACCATTTACTATGATTGTTATTATTAGTCAAGACTAAACCTTGGGTCGATCTTCAGTTGGTTGATAGTTGGCCAAGTGTCACTAACTCATATGTATCGATCAACACTCTATGGCTTGGAGTTTCATAAAGGGCTGGGCACGGGGCAATTTAACCATCTAGAGGAAAGTTTTTCTTATTAAAGAATTTCAGTTTAACCCATCGTCACCTGCATAAAATTACCCACAACCCACCCCTAATTCCCTGGCATTTTTTGAGATATTTCAGAGTGACTGAAAGCACAAAAATAAAGCATATGCTCTGTATCCACAGACATAAGATCGGGTTTCAAGGCATCGTTTATGTGAATTCAATAAATGAAGGGCCGAAATATAAAAAAATATCAACAAACAGAACTCAACTTGATGACTGTGTAAAACTTTTAAGAAAACAAGAAATTGTTTTTTTTTTTTGCTGTGCAACAAAAGCCAAGAAAAATGAATATGCAGTTCCTTTGCCCACATCACTTTGACAAATATTATTCCGTTTTGTGTAAAACTGAGGCTGAAAACGATGGCAGGTCTCTTCCAACACTGACCTCATCCGCCATATTGTATTGCAATGATTCTTTCCCAGGCCCTTAGCTTTCAGATCTGATGACTTGACCCAGTCCCCGAGATTAAATGGATATTTTTACGGATTAAATTGAATGAATATATACAGATTAAATTGAATGAATATAATTATACGGATTAACTTAAATGGATATTGTGCAATTAAATTAAATCAATATAGACATATTAAATTAAATGGATTTAGAAATATTGCATAAATATAAATATAAAATTGAATAAATAAAAAAATATATTACATTAATATAAATACTGAATTGAATATATATCAAATGATTGAATATTGCTACAATCGGCTTGCCATAATCGAGTGAGTATTATATACAATATTATAACAATAGAAATCAGTAAGATTTACAATTTTTAACCACTTCCCATTTGTTTTCTAGAATACATGGCAGTCTTCAAGATCTCTTTCCAGATCTGAAACGGTCAGGAAAGGTAAGGACAAACTAAAGTAGATTACTGTTAATTGCTTTGAGTCATTGGATAGTGACACTATTTTGTTTAATTTATACAATGGTTTGTTTCCTTTTTAGTATCATAATAAATTGTCACATGCTATTTATTTATTTATTTGTTTGTTTGTTTATTTATTTATTTACTTATTTTTTATTCTTTTAATTATTTATTTATTTATTTATTTATTTATTTATTTATTTATAACAACCAGTGGCAGATCTAGAGGAAGCCCCCTTGTTTTGGGTAAAAAAGGAAAAATCATAGAAGGAAGAAAAGCCAGCAAGACTTTAAAGAAATGATCTTTGTGCCTGCTTGCGTGTTAAAGCACTGGCTTAAGTGTTGTATGAACTCCTACCCATAGTTTCTCAGTGGTACAAGTAGATCCTTACTGTGTATTTTGTAATTCTAAAGTGTTTCTCAAATCTGGTTATACACCCTCATGCAATTCATGTTCTAATTTCAGAATCGCAATGATGCTCCCCCTCCTGTTCCTCGACCAGACTATGATAAAGAGGAGAGGACTGCAAGTCTGTGTCCCATTTTTCTCTGCTTTTTTTTCCCCTTTTCTTTACATTGAGTAATTTATGTGTAATTTTGCCTCTTGTTAACCCTATCAGAAAGCCATGGTAAAAGAAAGGAACACGCAAGGTCTAGAACAACACCTGTTCACAGAGAAGATATTATACGGGCTGGATTATCTAGTATTTCCACACCACCACCAATACTCAATCGACGAAGAAGTGATCCCCCTTCTACAGGTACCTCAAGCTTACATGGCCATTAACTATTTCTGAGATGATAGACTGAATGTTATGATTGTGAGAAAATGGTGCTGACAGGTTACACCAGTTATGGTAAAGTTAAAACTTTCATAAAAATGAGCATCAGAATTAATTATTATAAATAACATTAGTTTAGTATCAACTGTTGTGGATTGAGTGTCACTACATCAAAGTTAAAGTGCTGTAACCCTTGGGCCTTTCAAGTCACCTTGAAGAACCGTATTTATTTGCTCTTTGTTTGCTATTAACATATGGGGTTCTTGGGCAAGATGCTTTTCTGAGCCACTGTCCCTTTTTCTAGCAAGGATATTTGTATATTTAATGCAAGAAATAAAGATGTTGTTGTTGTTGTTGTGGTGTATGAACAGGTACCAATGAATTTTAAGCTAGCTGCACTGTAGCTGACTTAATGACAAAATGCTGGTAATAAACTTTAATAGAAAGTATACATCCAGGAGAAGTATAACAAATATACTTTGCTCATTAGCCAACTCTGCCAAAACAAAGATGGTAGATCACAAAAATGGCTTTATTTTCACATGTTTAGTTGATTAGGGGTCTTGGGTTTCCTGTGGAAATTAATTTTACTGACTTAATTATGTGGCATGCTAGTCTGTCATTTTGATGTGAGGAGAATTGGTTCTCCTGTGGAAGTTTATCATGGAGTTACTCGCTTACAATGGTCACTATGCCTTCCCAAAGGCTGTAGCGACAAAAATATTCTCTGCTGCTTTGTGCTCCAAACATCGAGGAATATAGTCGAGCTGTGTGTGACTTTACTCTCCCATCTCACATTTTGAGACTTTTCTGTTTTCTCAAGTATTTATTTCTTTGTAAATTAATTAATACACTTTTTTCCTTTAGCCGGTTCAGGTTTAGAAGTCCAGTCAAAGGTAATTTTTTGTGTTATTAGTGAGTGTTGTTTTTGCTGTTTTATTTTTATTTTTAATGGCTATTGAGTATGTATCATAATAACATGCACTAACTTTCATCACTAGATGTTGCCACAACCTTCAGAGAGGCCCCCTGCCCCTATCCCAGAAAGTGAATCCTCACCACGACCTCCAAAGAGTCCTCCTGCACCTGTTCCACGGAGTAAAATGCCACCAATGGGAATACCAGTCTTTCCAGGTACTGTATGTATGCTTATTCAGTATAACCTAATATCTCATTGACTAATCGTTGTAATCTTTAATATGACCACTTTGAAGTTTTGTAATTGAATTTTCTTAAAAGATTTTTTTGCACTTGACTGGGGTTATAAATTTTTGACATTTGTGATAAATTCTGTTTGATATGACCAAATGTCAGGTACATGTAGTTGGACTCAACCCCTCCCATTCCCTCTCCATCACCACTTAAAGGAGAAGGCTACTCCACAAAACGTAATATTTTTTGTCAAAGCTAATGTTTGTTTAGCCACTCAGTGAAGTTTCAGCCTCTCAACACAAAATGGTCATACATGTACCTATAGATCCCATATATTTTCCCGAATGACTTAACTACAGGATCACTAGCATCTTCTGAAAAGATGGTCTACCAGTAAGGGTTACACAAATCATGCATCCTCAGACCATCAAGCTCACTCTCTCACAGCACGGAACTGACAGGCACAAGGGTCAACTGTCTTATCTTCCGCACCGAATTGTGTTTACATTTCAACAGTCTGAAATCACGTGTAACAACAGCAACCAACACTATATCAGGAGCACCACATGCTTTATCCATGATCCTGTACGAGAACACCTGAACAATGATAACTCCTCCACGAGGAAACACATTTCAAAGTGCCAAAACAAAGTCCAAAAAGGCATTGAAATCAAGACTATTGTACTAGAAAATGACCCCACAAATCTATGCCTGTTCTAAGCATTTGACATAAAAAAATACAAACCTGCCCTGAGTTATTCCCTAGAGGAACGCAGCAAATTCGCAGGTCTTTTGTTGTAGTAACTACTTTAGCATATCTAGAGACTCATTATACTTTGACATTCCCCCATTAAATCATACTTTTCGTTTTTTATTCATATATGTACTTTATCACTTATCTCTTATATTTTACCCCTCCCCCCAACATTCTTTCACTTTTCACACATTTTAAATTCACATCTGTATATATAAGCCTTATGCAGAATGTTTTTCTTATCCCTGATGATGCCGTAGATCAGTGATAGCTTGGATTTTTAACATCCATTTTACAGTTGTAGTTTTACAGTAGTGTAAGGCCTCAAATGGACTTTAGTCAGTTTGTTTCTATAATATTATAAAGTTTATGAACGTTTTCTTCAAAACATTTGTCTCCAAAGAAGCCCAAAAATATATTCTATATCATTGCCATCATTTTGAACAGTACTCAGCAGCCAGGCCACATTTCTGTGGTGTCATTCCATTGAAGAGATTTTGTCCAAATGACTTCCGACAAGCCTTTAAATTACTACCCTGGATTAAGGCCTCTCTCAAGCCGTA
>JAHPZR010028837.1:0-2500 GCA_019787425.1 Platygyra sinensis
AAATTATTGGCAGGCGCCTCGGCCGCGGCTGTACTTCAGTGTTAAGTTTTGTTAGGGAGCTTTTTCGAGAATTTCTAAACTTCAAGGAATTAAAAGGCATTAGCACAAAAGTAATAATTAGTTCTTCCGTGGAGAAGTTCATTCCTTATAATTAAACAACTAGTTATATAAGCATCAATATGGGCGAACGACGGAGATGAACCATGTTTTTTTCGTTCAGTTATTTTTGTCTAAGAGATTCCGGTTGCAGTAAAACTCTGATATATATGACATCGATACCTAACAGTTTTTTATTCTTGATATTTTGTTTGTCCAAAACCCACGCTGTGTTTCGCTTCGTTGTTTATTCTTCTAGCGGTACTTTCAACCAAAACAGTATCATTCCTGTTTGTCCACGGGGGTTCTTGTGTTTCGTAATTCCTTCTCGCCAAGCGTATCCTTAAAAGACCATGCCCATAAATTATGAATTAATCTAAGCTGTGAACAGTTAGGTAGATCGACTTAGCAAAGATCGGACTTAAGCTACGTATTAGATGATTGATTCATATGAAAATGACAATACTGAGAAAGGATAAAAAGAAAAAGGCATTCGCTGTTATTCAAACACATGATATTATAATTTTCTTAATTTTGCTAATGATAATTTCGTCGAGAAGTCAATCAATTAATTTTTTATTTCCTCCTCCGTAAGAAGTTATTGTCAAAGACAGTAAAGCCTATATAAGTTTCTGCCATTGCAGTCATAGAAATTAATATATATTATTGGGATAAGAAAGCTACGAAGGACTTGCCTATTGCAATAGACGACTTTCGATATATTATAATTCAGCTTGATAGTGAGGCTTAGAGGACACAAACAAAAGAAATGAATAAACATGGTCATTTAATTTCTTTTGTTTACGTCCTCTAAGCCTCGCTGCCATGCTGAATTTTAATATATCGGAAGTTGTCTATTGTTCTTCTGTCATGACATCAAAGGACGAAAATAGTGATGACAAATACATGTAGTAGGACCGCTGCGGTTTGCGGGTCACGACAGAAATACGAAGAAACAGCGACTGAAACAAAACTGAACTTTTATCAACGTTGCCTCCATAAAGTTCTTTGTACCCTTCAGGATAATTTTAAACACTGAAGTCATTTCACTGATAATAATATTGTAGATCACGTATCATTACTGTTTGTGGGCGATATCTCCTTTTCTGGCCCGGTGAAATATTACGTGGAACGCAAGCATCACACATATAATGACACATTCAATGAAGTGGCACCATACATCAGACAAGCTGACATTTCCATTGGTAATCTGGAGTGTCCCTTTGTCGACAAAGATGTTTATCCCCACAAGTTCAAAGATAGAAGGAGGTTGATAATACTTGATTCCAGTCCCAAGGCCGCGTCTGCATTGAGGTAAAGGATCGAAAGAGAACTGTGTAAGAGTAGCTTTACATTACAGTGAATTGTCACTAATCGACTCCTATAAAATGATCAAATAAAACTTTCGCGTATCTTTAACATTCAACGCAAGCTAGTATAGATTGCTTTTCTTTCTCTTGCACATGATAAATTCTCCATTCCATGGATTTTCTCAATTTTCATAGGCCAAAAAAACCCACCACTTGACCTAGCAATAACTGCCTACTATTAATGGTTTGTTCATTCCTGTCATGCGTAATGCCGTCTTGATGGGTTTTGCTGCAAACAGAATTTTGTACCTCTGAGGAAAATGGCAGATCGCTTCCCTGAGCTGTTACAGAGCGACTTAAATATGAAAAAACTTGGCGATCGAATGATAAAACAATTATTGAATGTGCTTATGGAAAAATATCGTGATTTGTCTCACACTGACAATCCAGTCCAATAATTGTTAAAAGAAAAGGCCACTTCAAAAAGGTCACATTTTGTCTTTGCGTTTAGCAAGTAAGCATTCTGCTCTTTCACTCACCGATGTTTTAGCCTCTGAAGTGCCCTCTATCCTGAAGAAATTTAGCTCAGAAGAAGCGATCTCGGAGGCGCCATTTTGAAACTAGTTGTTTATGTGACGTCATTCCGTCCGATTCCGAAATAGCAGGAAGAATAAAAGCCTGCAACTGATTTGACATCCTTCACAAGGTCAGCAAAATCCATTTTTCCAAGCGATTATCCACATCACTGTCTTCAATGCTATCATTTCGGAGTTTGGGGCATGTTAGGCTCCAAATAATATAGCTCAAGAGCAGCTATAACCGGATTGGTAGTTAAATGGCTCTTCGGAAGCCATTTGTACAAAATCTCCCGAACGGAATGACGTCACGAAAGCCCGGCCTCGCTGCCGAGTACTGTTCAAAATGGCGACAACGATGCTCGAATTTTGCGCTTCTTTGGAGACGAATTTCATAAGGAAAACCTGCACTTTCGGGGCTAAAGTATATAATTTCTTTGGAGTGACGTTCTCCTTTACTTCTTTTAATATCGGCCGGGGCTTCCCGAAGCTATACTTAAAATGAAATTTTTCATTACA
>JAHPZR010028837.1:7500-10465 GCA_019787425.1 Platygyra sinensis
ATTACTATAATGTAATTTTAAGTAAATGTGGGATTTTAATTTTTAATTTTTCATTACAAATATTGTAAAGTGGCATTGAGCTCTGGAAATGAGCACAATATAAATTTGTATATTATTATTATCATTAGTATCATTATCATTATTGTTATTATCACCATCATCATCATCATTATTATCATACCTGAGAAGAGTTGTATTCTCCATAAGTGATACCAAAATATTTTATCCCTTCCTTTTGAAGAATATCGACGGTAAAGTTGGCGCCTTCAGAACCAAAGTCGTTGAAATGATTGTTAGCGACTGTGACAGCATTAAATCCTGCAAAACTGTAATGAAAAATTTCATTTTAAGTATAGCTTCGGGAAGCCCCGGCCGATATTAAAAGAAGTAAAGGAGAACGTCACTCCAAAGAAATTATATACTTTAGCCCCGAAAGTGCAGGTTTTCCTTATGAAATTCGTCTCCAAAGAAGCGCAAAATTCGAGCATCGTTGTCGCCATTTTGAACAGTACTCGGCAGCGAGGCCGGGCTTTCGTGACGTCATTCCGTTCGGGAGATTTTGTACAAATGGCTTCCGAAGAGCCATTTAACTACCAATCCGGTTATAGCTGCTCTTGAGCTATATTATTTGGAGCCTAACATGCCCCAAACTCCGAAATGATAGCATTGAAGACAGTGATGTGGATAATCGCTTGGAAAAATGGATTTTGCTGACCTTGTGAAGGATGTCAAATCAGTTGCAGGCTTTTATTCTTCCTGCTATTTCGGAATCGGACGGAATGACGTCACATAAACAACTAGTTTCAAAATGGCGCCTCCGAGATCGCTTCTTCTGAGCTAAATTTCTTCAGGATAGAGGGCACTTCAGAGGCTAAAACATCGGTGAGTGAAAGAGCAGAATGCTTACTTGCTAAACGCAAAGACAAAATGTGACCTTTTTGAAGTGGCCTTTTCTTTTAACAATTATTGGACTGGATTGTCAGTGTGAGACAAATCACGATATTTTTCCATAAGCACATTCAATAATTGTTTTATCATTCGATCGCCAAGTTTTTTCATATTTAAGTCGCTCTGTAACAGCTCAGGGAAGCGATCTGCCATTTTCCTCAGAGGTACAAAATTCTGTTTGCAGCAAAACCCATCAAGACGGCATTACGCATGACAGGAATGAACAAACCATTAATAGTAGGCAGTTATTGCTAGGTCAAGTGGTGGGTTTTTTTGGCCTATGAAAATTGAGAAAATCCATGGAATGGAGAATTTATCATGTGCAAGAGAAAGAAAAGCAATCTATACTAGCTTGCGTTGAATGTTAAAGATACGCGAAAGTTTTATTTGATCATTTTATAGGAGTCGATTAGTGACAATTCACTGTAATGTAAAGCTACTCTTACACAGTTCTCTTTCGATCCTTTACCTCAATGCAGACGCGGCCTTGGGACTGGAATCAAGTATTATCAACCTCCTTCTATCTTTGAACTTGTGGGGATAAACATCTTTGTCGACAAAGGGACACTCCAGATTACCAATGGAAATGTCAGCTTGTCTGATGTATGGTGCCACTTCATTGAATGTGTCATTATATGTGTGATGCTTGCGTTCCACGTAATATTTCACCGGGCCAGAAAAGGAGATATCGCCCACAAACAGTAATGATACGTGATCTACAATATTATTATCAGTGAAATGACTTCAGTGTTTAAAATTATCCTGAAGGGTACAAAGAACTTTATGGAGGCAACGTTGATAAAAGTTCAGTTTTGTTTCAGTCGCTGTTTCTTCGTATTTCTGTCGTGACCCGCAAACCGCAGCGGTCCTACTACATGTATTTGTCATCACTATTTTCGTCCTTTGATGTCATGACAGAAGAACAATAGACAACTTCCGATATATTAAAATTCAGCATGGCAGCGAGGCTTAGAGGACGTAAACAAAAGAAATTAAATGACCATGTTTATTCATTTCTTTTGTTTGTGTCCTCTAAGCCTCACTATCAAGCTGAATTATAATATATCGAAAGTCGTCTATTGCAATAGGCAAGTCCTTCGTAGCTTTCTTATCCCAATAATATATATTAATTTCTATGACTGCAATGGCAGAAACTTATATAGGCTTTACTGTCTTTGACAATAACTTCTTACGGAGGAGGAAATAAAAAATTAATTGATTGACTTCTCGACGAAATTATCATTAGCAAAATTAAGAAAATTATAATATCATGTGTTTGAATAACAGCGAATGCCTTTTTCTTTTTATCCTTTCTCAGTATTGTCATTTTCATATGAATCAATCATCTAATACGTAGCTTAAGTCCGATCTTTGCTAAGTCGATCTACCTAACTGTTCACAGCTTAGATTAATTCATAATTTATGGGCATGGTCTTTTAAGGATACGCTTGGCGAGAAGGAATTACGAAACACAAGAACCCCCGTGGACAAACAGGAATGATACTGTTTTGGTTGAAAGTACCGCTAGAAGAATAAACAACGAAGCGAAACACAGCGTGGGTTTTGGACAAACAAAATATCAAGAATAAAAAACTGTTAGGTATCGATGTCATATATATCAGAGTTTTACTGCAACCGGAATCTCTTAGACAAAAATAACTGAACGAAAAAAACATGGTTCATCTCCGTCGTTCGCCCATATTGATGCTTATATAACTAGTTGTTTAATTATAAGGAATGAACTTCTCCACGGAAGAACTAATTATTACTTTTGTGCTAATGCCTTTTAATTCCTTGAAGTTTAGAAATTCTCGAAAAAGCTCCCTAACAAAACTTAACACTGAAGTACAGCCGCGGCCGAGGCGCCTGCCAATAATTTAACATTTTGGCACAATTTTATTTTCACTGTATAACTCTGAAATTTAGAATTTTTAACTTTTGAAAATGACGCGTTTTTAACTTTTACACCACTCCACCAGCTCAACAAATGGCATAGGCAATTCGAGTAAAATTGAGG
>JAHPZR010028838.1:0-5000 GCA_019787425.1 Platygyra sinensis
TAAATGCGTAAATCCTTAGAATCGTGACGAGCTTAACTTGCAGGTTGAAAAGTATTATGGTATTTTTAGGAAAGGTTATTCCTGTACAGTCAGTTTTTACTGACTTCTTACACGTCACATGACTTGTCATTAGAGAAGTTAAGCATGACGCTTACGGCAAACGGCAAACTGCAAAAATGAAACTTTTGCCGTCTGTGTTCAGCTTTCAGTAGAGAAGAGTGAAACTATTTGTATTTGCAGCGAATAGCAGAAGACATTAATCATCAACTTTTGTGTGATATATTTAAGGATTACAAGAAAGACTAAAATAACAGATTTAATGTTTGCCGTTTGACGTCTGCCGTAAACGTAATGCTTAACCTCTCCAATAAGTACTTTAAAATGTGAAACTGTTGCAGAAATGTATCGAATCATCAAACTATTTAAAACACCTGGGCCCGGTTGTTCAAAGACTGGATTACGCTATCCACCGGATAAATCGCTATCCATTGGATAAGTGTTAACAAAACAAAACACACTATCCGCTGAATAGTGATTTATCCGGTGGATAGCGTTATCCACTTTTCGAACAACCGGGGCCTGGTGTTTTGTACTTACTGGATGCATTTCTGTCCTTCTTTATTGTGTTTTTATAGGAACCTCTTATTCTAAAACGAAAAGGTGTAAGCATCGGATTTCTTGGATACTGTGACCATGTACCTGATTTCCCAAACTGCACTGCAATGAGAAGGCTGTACAAGTCTGGACCTGCCGTTTATCGAGATGACATCGCTACAAGGGATGTCAAGAAGCTAAAGAAGGTTCAACGCAAGTATATTATTATTACAGTAGCAAGTATAAAGCAAGCAGTTTTTTGTTATGCGGTCACTTGCACGTAGCTTGTACACATATGTTTTAGTCTAAAGCAAATACTCAAGAATGTCTGATTCGAAATTAAAGACTTAGATCCCCGTTTCCCCAAAACGTTCTCTCTTGTATACATCGAAGTAAGTTAACACCGTGTTTTTTTTTTTTCTGTCTCTTCACTAATTGATACGAGTTACAACACTCCGCTGCGAGTTACTGAGGAGATACAAAATTGCCATTCTGGGAGTTTTAGAGGTGAACTGGATTTTATTTGGGAAATATCTACCTCTCACAAGAAGAGAGGAAAGCAGGACGGAAAGAGTCAATGAATGAATGAATGAAGCAATTAATCGATCATCAATCAATCAATCAATCAGTCAATCAATCATCAATCAATCAGTGAATCAATCAATCAATCAGTGAATCAATCAATCAATCAATCGTCAGTCAGTTAGTCATTCCGTCAGTCAATCAAACAGACAGTCAGTACAGTCCGACAGTCAGCAGTCAGTCAGTCAGTCACAGTCAGAAAGTCAGACAGTCAGACAGTCAGTCAGTCAGTCATTCAATTAACTAGTGTTAAAATGTGAGATGAGGTTTTCCTTTACTTCCGAGTCAGAGGCTCAAGTATAAATTGCTTAACAAAAATCTTTGTCCATGCTGGAAGAGGGTCATGACATTGGAAAAAACCTTGTTAGTTCGATGGCACTGGTGGACGCCAAATGCTTCCTCGTGGGTAGAAAGGAATGCTGATTATATATAAGTGTTTTAATTAAATTTAAATTATGACAATGGCTTTGTGAGTTAAACGTTCACGAAAAAAAATGTCTTCTGGCCTTGGCGTAAAATTCACTTTATCCTCAGGAGAACTCAAATCTAGCATGCTACTCTTGAAAGTGCCTTCAACCTATGTACAGGCTTTGCAAATTTTAATCCACAAACTTTTTAAAAGCTACTAACATGATAAGTTATTTCTCCAAGGCTAACGTGGACATCATTGTAGTTTTTATGCACTGGGGTAGAGAATTTCTCCGAGGACCACTTCCTTACCAGCTTCATATAACTGAGCACCTAATGTCTCTTGGAGTGCAAGTCATCATTGGCGCACATCCTCACGTGCTGCAGCCTCATTGGATGACCAAAGACAACAAACTTGTTGCATACAGTTTGGGAAATTTTCTGTTCCCTCCGATTCGGCCAATCGGTGGAAACATGCCGGTAAAAACATTGTTAACTTAAATTACCATCTTATCAAAATTTAGCGATAAAATAATCATTGGAAAGAAATGATGGTTCACGAACTTGTAAAGCTTTGTATAATATATTTGTATATATATATGACCTATGACCAATGGTCAGACGCTCTGGGCTTGTCCACTGAGCTGCAGGAGACTCATGGGAGATAGGACTTGGTTAAAGGTTATAAACCTCCCTCATACTACTAGGAACAGATTTGTCAATCAAGCCAAGGCGAGGAAGGAAATGACGCTTTATACTTGGTATTGAAAAGTGAGAAGATAAACACAGTCGGTCAGTTATACATCAAGCTACCTAGGAAATGAAACTGATTCCGAGTTCTTGCCAACAGGGATCAACTCTCAATATTAATACCTACAGTTAACAAATAGATGGCTTTCTTTGTTATTCACAGGAGTACTTCACAAAATTGTACAATATTTTACCAAGATCTACATAAAATGTTTCTTGTTTTCTTTTCTTAGAGTTTGTACGGCAGAATGGGTAAGAAACCAAACCTTCCTCTGATTGAAGCTTACGAATACTTCACGTATGGACACCTAGAAGAGCTAAAATTAAACCAGATGTTGAAGGTTATCGTTTCAAGGTACATATCAGACACAAGAAGCAACACTGCTTTCAAATAAGCTGTAGTAGTTTCGGAATGCCTCTTCCCTTTTCAGAAACTGCATTACCTTTATTCTGATCGAGCGCCTTGGGACTTCTAATAGTAGATTTGTTATCTTTTTATCGTCACGCGGAGTATAAGGAAACATTCGAAATTATGTTTACTATACAGAACGCTTTGGTGTTTTGAGTTATTTTATTGCCCATCTATAAAATTACCGTTGAATTGAAGAAAACCTGAAAATGGTAGCTTACTAATATAGAGAAACACTAGAGATGATAATAAGCCATAAAGGAAGAAGGATGCGGGTTGAGGATGGAGAAGATTACAAACGACAAACTAGACAAATTTAGGTCAAACGAAGATCCTTTGAATAAGAGCACTTTGTCGTAGTTAAGTTATGAGTCATTATTTTGAAAAGTCATCTCACTTTTTTTTAGAAATGGTGTTGTGAAAGCTGAGTATTTTCCCACGAGACTTGCATTCGATCAGGAATCCAAGCGACTGCATTCAGAACCTGTAAAGGACGCCAGATGGATAACTGTTTGTGGAGATGAAGACAGACAATGTAAAGACTCCAGTAACGTGACTGATTGCCAGCATGATTGCTTCTACTAAAGCAACAGACAAAATGCATGACATAGTAGATGAATGCTTTTTTTAACTATAATTAAAGATATGTAAGGCCCTATGTGCCACGCGCGAGGCACGAAGAGGATAGGTGAAGGTGGATTAAAGATATGTGAATTAATAATGACTTTCCAGGCATTTATTTGAGTCATTTCATGATGTTTATTATCCATGAATGAATAAACATTGCTGACAAAATTTGCAAACAAATATCCCGCACGTACGGTACGAGTTATTCAGATAGCGAACCTTCCAGTTCCTAAAGTGCAGAATTAATAAATGGTATCCGGGCCCCTCGCCACCAGCGAGGTATGCCACCATTAAAGGAGCTCGCCACCAACCAAGGTATCCTTTGCCGCCAGCCACCACCAAGGAGATAAAGTATTGTAGAATAGTCGAGGAGAATCAGCTGTTCAATGTATATAGCTTAATTTTTCTGCTGTAGATTGTTTAATGAGAATTGAAGGCTAAATCTTTTAGACACTGAAATAACGGTCATGTACGCCTTGCATACGGCTGGCGTGCTCAAAATTTGAATTGACGAATTCAATGTAAGTGAACGAGAAAAGCATCGAAGTCGGGCAACTTTTTCTCACTAGAAACGGCATCAAATATTCAGGAAAAGGCATTTGCAATTTCAAAAACCATATCAGATTGTAAAAATAGAAAATTATGAATCATTTTGAGCATCCAAGCTTCTAATTTGGCACCAAAGTCAGGCACCTCGCTCGCAGTTCGTCGAGTGACACCAGGTAAGATAATAGTTCTGCTATTCTGAACAAAATATGTAGTTCCTCACCAAATTAAACTCAGAAATGGCTATTATCGTGTCGTTATGGAAGGACAGCTAAGTTTTGACTGCCGCACGTACTGCGGGCTCAGCTTCCGTATGCAAGGCGGATATATGTAAGCAAAAATTTCAATCGCCTCGTATGTTTGTTAACTTGGCTTTACATGATATAGTCTTACACTTCGCGTAGTTTCGTGCGGTAATACTTCTTTAAACCATCAGTATGCACTAATTATGGTATATCTGCATTTAAATTCTCTGCAGAATATGGGAATCCCACCAGAATTTAAACGTTTTCCATACATGCTCTTGAAAAAGCAGTATAAGAGATTCCAACTGACCATAGTTTAACTGCTAGCTATATAAGAAAATGCTGCACAATATGCAGAACATCATTTTCTTTTCCTTTATCCTAACTCGTATTTATGTATGTCTTTCTTCTCTCACGATAATGATATCGTCTTCATGGCAGTTATTAATTTCAATTATGCTTAACATGGGGCCAACGCCAACTTATATCTGCACACGGCAGTGGCCAACTCGAAGCTCATTGGCCACTTTGGACACTGTACCCGATTAAATAGTGTTTTTTGCCAGCTAAATTCTGTTTGTATTTTTTTCTCTATTATTGTAAACCATGTTATATTAAATTGTTATTTACTTTTCTGTAAACAGTGTAAAATAATAAACTTGAACTTGAACACTGTCTCTTTTTTCGAAACATGGCAATCGACGGAAGAAGAACAAAGGCGTTGAAGGCGAACAGCTGACTGAAGGGCTGGTGACATGGTTTGAAGGTGACTTACGAATATCAAGTCTTGACTTAATGGAGTTGCTGGCTGGTATTTGCGAACAGTACGTTTAACATTG
>JAHPZR010028838.1:10000-14575 GCA_019787425.1 Platygyra sinensis
GCAAGTATTGTTTAATTAGTACTTCATATTTGACAGGGTTATTTGACAGTTTTATTTGACAATTTCATACTACAACAAGAATTTTGAAAAAAATTAAAACCGCGCTTTTTAAACTCTTTTGCGCTCACAAAAACATTACGTGATATTTAGCAACAACGGTTTGCGAGAAAACATTACCCGGAAACAATTTAAAAGATGGTTAGGACTTGTTCCCATATTTCAAACCGCCCTTGGATACCTTGTGATGTGTACACAAAGTAAATACTGGTTATAGGCCTAAGCATTGAAAATACCGATAAGGGTTAGGGTTAATGGTTAGCTTTTTATAGCGTTCGGGTTTCCGATATCGTACTTAAATTAAGCAGATAGTCGATAGCTATTCCTCGGTAGTCTAGTGGTTAGGGTGGAAGACTGCCGTGCTAGCGCCCCAGGTTCAAATCCGCCTCGAGCCAACGAAATTTTTTTTTCCTTTAAAATTGAAGAGACTTGTACTTTGACAACGTTTGTTGAGCAGAAGGTAAGTCTCTGTGTCAAGAGACTTAACAATTTCATGCAAGTGTGCGTGAATAGGGAGAGGGCGGTTTGAGATATAGAAACATTCTTTGCATGAGACGGGTCTAGCGTTACTTGTAATCGGAGAATTTTGTTTATGTCTAAGGATAAAATACCTTGACCTTTCAAACGACTATCAATTTACATATGTTAAATGGGTTTTTCACGAGCGTAAAGGCTAAGTTTTAACCCTTTTTCCCCAGAAAATTCCATCATTGCTTCTAGCGAAGTAAACACGATCTTACATTTATCACCGTCAGCGTGATCCATGGCCAGACATAATACCTTTATAGCGCATTGAACATCCCCTTCGAAAGTGAACAGAAACAAAAATTCCACATTACAAAATCTTCTGTTTTGCACGCAAAACGAAAATACAGCTTAGCTATGGATAATTTCAGCCTTAGTAGCCAGCAACTGGTCCTAAGTTACATTCTTTATCCTTGCAAATGTCCTGATGTGCATCTCCAACGGAGTTTGGCCCAATTTTGACCAAATAAACATTTCTCACAGACGGCCATGTTCTGTCCAAATAGTTAATTTGCTAACTTGACAAAATGCTCCTCAGGGGGGATATGACGAAAAGAGCTGAGA
Organism: Platygyra sinensis; assembly: GCA_019787425.1. Lineage (NCBI taxonomy): Eukaryota > Metazoa > Cnidaria > Anthozoa > Scleractinia > Merulinidae > Platygyra > Platygyra sinensis. The sequence goes on from JAHPZR010028838.1 coordinate 11,147, forward strand.
AATGGCCTGTAATTGGCTGATGATGACATCATCCGGTGACAACAATTGGCCGAGTGAGTCGGAGTTTGGGTCTGCTCACCGACAAAACTAAAAAAAACAAGAATTTAAAAAAAATTAAAAACGCGCTTTTTAAACTCTTTTGCGCTCACAAAACACTACGTAATATTTAGCAACAACGTTTTGCGAGAAAACATTACCCGGAAACAATTTAAAAGATGGTTAGGACTTGTTCCCATATTTCAAACCGCCCTTGGATACCTTGTGATGTGAACACAAAGTAAATACTGATTATAGGCCTAAGCACTGAAAATACTGATAAGGGTTAGGGTTAATGGTTAGCTTCTTTATAGCGTTCGGGTTTCCGATATGGTACTTCAATTAAACAGGTTGTCCGTAGCTATTCCTCGGTGGTCTAGTGGTTAGGGTGGAAGACTGCCGTGCTAGCGCCCCGGATTCAAATCCACCTCGTCCCTGCGAAATTTTTTTTTCCTTTAAAATTGAAGAGACTTGCACTTTGACAACGTTTGTTGAGCAGAAACGAAGTCTCTGTGTCAAGAAACTTAGAAATTTCATGCAAGTGTACGTGAAAAGGGAGAGGGCGGTTTGAGATATGGAAACATTCTTTGCATGAGACGGGTCTAGCGTTACTTGTAATCGGAGAATTTTGTTTATGTCTAAGGATAAAATACCTTGACCTTTCAAACGACTATCAATTTACATATGTTTAAAGGATTTTTCACGTGCGTACATATAGGCTAAGTTTTAACTCTTTTTCCCCAGAAAATTCCATCATTGCTTCAAGCGAAGTAAACATGATCTTACATTTATCACCGTCAGCGTGATCCATGGCCAGACATAATACCTTTATAGCGCTTTGAATATTCCCTTCGAAAGTGAACAGAAACAAAAATTCCAGATTACAAAATCTTCTGTTTCGTACGCAAAACGAAAATACAGCTTAACTCTGGATAATTTCAGCCTTAGTAGCCAGCAACTGGTCCTAAGTTACATTCTTTATCCTTGCAAATGTCCTGATGTGCATCTCCAACGGAGTTTGGCCCAATTTTGACCAAATAAACATTTCTCACAGACGGCCATGCTCTGTCGGAATAGTTAATTTGCTAACTTAACAAAATGCTCCTGAGGGGGGATATGACGAAAAGAGCTGAGACATGGCTTGTAATTGGCTGATGATGACATCATCCGGTGACAACAATTGGCCGAGTGTGAGTTTGGGTCTGCTCACCGACAAAACTAAACAAGAATTTTTAAAAAAATTAAAACCGCGCTTTTTAAACTCTTTTGCGCTCACAAAAACATTACGTAATATTTAACAACAACGTTTTGCGAGAAAATATTACCCGAAACAATTTAAAAGATGGTTAGGACTTGTTTCCATATCTCAAACCGTCCTTGGATACCTTTTGATGCGTACACAAAGTAATTACTGGTTATAGGCCTAAGCACTGAAAATACTGATTAGGGTTAGGGTTAATGCAAGGGGTTAATGGTTAACTTCTTTATAGCAATCGGGTTTCCGATATGGTACCACGCTTTAAAACTCACGGATACTCACACTGTCCGACTGCCCGTTTTCTTATCTTTTTAATCTTTACGCAAACGTTCTGCTCGTGAAACGTGATATAGTTACCGCCGTCATCTACTGTTACATAACGACCGACTTTAATTACGCGAAACGTGACTCTCGCCTTTCAGCATATGAAGGTGTTATGTTACAAAGGGTTTGACCTTTACTTTACTTAATAATTTTACAGCAGATAAATATATGTACATACAAACATATAAATAAATAGCTTCTGGAAGACCTAGCAACAGGAATGAACTTCCCAGGTGATAAAGGCCACCAGAAACAATATATGTAAAACAAGAACATGAATAAAATATACATAATGACAGGCAGTATTATAAAACTAATATTTAACAAATAAAGAAGCCTAAGCCGTGTATTACACTGTGATAAAACACGACAGGCATTTGAGAACACGAGGGAAATGTAGAAAACACGAGCCGCAGGCGAGTGTTTTCTACATTTCTCGAGTGTTCTCAAATGACTGGAGTGTTTTATCACAGTGTAATACACGGCTTAGGCTTCTTTATTTGCTTTATGATATAGATTTTGCGCGCTCAAAACAATAAAACACGCTTTTTCTATGTTTTATACTCTGATAAAACATAGGTTTTTGACCAATCAGAGCGCGCGCAGGGTCCTATCTATGTTATAAAGTAAAATATTATGTGTTACAAAAATAATGCTGACTGAAATTAAATAACAATTACATTAAATCTCTGCTATCAGTAGCAAAACAGTAGAGTATTAGGTCTTTTTTGAACAATGATTTGTGATTCCCTCTTCCTAATAGATATAGGTAAATTATTCCAAAGACGAGCAACTCTAGGAAAAAAAGACGACCTAAATAATTCTGTTCAGTGTTCAGTGTTCCTCAAAATATCGGGTTAATGCTCAGAATTATAAAACTGCAGCTAATTAGAGATATCGAGGCCATAATAACTATGCAGGCATTTGAATGAAAAAGAAAAATGAAGAGTAAATATATTCGTCTAGAAGATAGCTACATTTGACCAGTCTTATTTAAACGTTCTTTTTAAGAAATCCTATTCCCAACCATGAGCTTAGTCGCCCGACGTTGTACAGCCTCTGCCATATCGCTTAAATAAGCTTAATGAGTAGACCACACTTGAGAGGTCTAACGAGGTGAACATACAGCTTTTTAATAACATCAGCAATGACACGCGACAAACGTCAATACTGAGACATTTTAGCCTAAATTTTAGTAAATTTTCAGTATAATAAAAGTAACTGACCAACTAACTCAAAATATCGGGTTCATGCTCAGAATTATATAACTGCAGATAATTAGAGATATCGAGGCCATGATAACTATGCAGGCATTTGAATGAAAAAAATTAAGAGTAAATAGATTCGTCTAGAAGATAGCTACATCAACCAGTCTTATTCAAACGTTCTTTGTAAGAAATCCTATTCCCAACCATGAGCTTAGTCGCTCGAAGTTGTACAGCCTTGATGAGTAGACAACACTTGAGAGGTCTAACGAGGTGAACATACAGCTTTTTAATAACATCAGCAATGACACGCGACAAACGTCAATAGACATTTTAGCCTAAATTTTAGTAAATTTTCAGTGTAATAAAAGCAACTGACCTCAATGCCTTGTTGTCTTTTTTATAGTCATCTTGCGTTTCAGCGCGGTTTGAAACCTTTTAAGCGATTTATCGTTTTCTGAGTTTCCTCTCGTAAGAAGAGTAAAAGCTACTTACTCGGTTTTAAAGTCACTCCTTCTTGAAGCGAAAAAAAGATGCAAGCCGCCCCAATTCCTCCACAGAACTATAGTACAGGGTTAAGCGCTCCGTTTCAGTAAAATTCCAAGC
>JAHPZR010028841.1:0-35000 GCA_019787425.1 Platygyra sinensis
CAATCAAATTCACGGATTCACAATAGACTACGGTAAATTTATACTAATTAGGAATAGGCCCCTTCCATTGACCCATCACAAGCGGCAACATCAGCCATGCTGGGACGCACGTTACACAATGAGACTTCCTTCTTTTGTAAGTCACACTACATACCATGCTGCCCAACATTGCTGATTTTGCAGAATGTGACAAGGTCATGCAAATGGACTACATCTAATCAGTAATCGCCTCGGATTGGAGAGAAACATTTATATACAAAATCAGCGGGGAGGGCCGGTCCAACACTGTTCAAGTTTATTAGAACAACCTATTTTACATGTAGCATTTGTGGAAACAGTTTTTGTGGAAGTACAGAACTGATCTGAATGCAAAGCAAGTATATTGTAAACATTTCATCTTTAGACGCAATTCTGTAAAGGAAAGGAAAGAACATGGCAAAGAGAAGACTCCAAACAGACCTGCTTGTCCTTCTTTGTCAACTGCTCTAAAATAGTCCTAAAGAAAAGAACTGGGTCATCAACTAGACACCTCCACACCAGACGACGGGCAACTTCCATTACTGAAGATAAAACAAAGCTTTGTATGTTAAAGGGCATATATCTTATTGCCGCAACCAGATGTCTTGCTTCTTATGTTATAGTACAACTATTATCAGTTACTTTTACTTTCAAAATGACCTTATTTTTTCAGACGATATAGGAAATAATACAGCTGGTGCAACCTCGATAACGAAGGGCCAAGAGACTGGAAAAATATATGTTCATATAACGAGGTCTCGTTGTATCGAGGTTCTTTTCCATAGATTTTGCCATTACTGGGGCATTATACCAAGCACTTCGTTATACACTGTACAGAAGTTCGCAAAATCGAGGTTCCACTGTATCGGGGTTTATTCATGCAAACGTTGTCACTGTAACGTGTACTAAAGTATTTTATACAATAACAAAATCAATGCGCGCGCTCTGATTAGTCAATCAGCTATGGTTTATGTGCCGGTAAACCCATGGAAAAATCGCGCGTCTCATCAATTATTATATAAAAGCAATAGACCACAAGTTTCTATGGTTTATAGGCTGATAAACCACTTAGGATGTTGGTAGAACACTCAAAGAATTCGTAAATCACTCACCTGCGGCTGGTGATTTTACAAATTCTTCTCGTGTTCTACCAACATCCCGCGTGGTTTATTAGCCTATAAACCATAGAAACTTGTGGTCTATTGCTTAACAAAGGAATACCATAAAAGGAATCCACAATTATCACATCTGGCAGTGCAATCACAACAAATGCAAATAATTCGTGCGATGAAGCAGAATTGGAAGCAAAACACGAAACGTTGCCAGGAGCGCAGCTTGCTAAAACAGCCACCCTTCTTCTCCACTAGAAGCGAAAACGAAGAACAGCTGCTCTTTTCGCAGACTGCTAAAAGTGGGAAAACAGGCTTACGCCACGTCAAAAAAGAAAAACTTTTATACTTGCACCTCAGCGGTTGGAAAAACCAAGTTTTTTTTCTAATAGCGAAAGCGCGCGAGTGACGTCATGACTCAGACAAGACTCAGACAAACAAACTGGAATGGTGGATGATTTTGAAGATTTCTTTAAGAGCAAAAGCCGGTGTTCCTAAAACACTTGTGAAACAAAAATTTCGCTTATATTCCCTGTATTTCCTCAGAACAAGCTTATGTCGACTGAGTCTCGCGGGGAATTCAGTGATATGCATTCTATTTTTAGACTTCGCGCGCTTCGCTATTGGTTAGTGCATAATTGAGACTTCTTGAAAGCAATTACAATGCAAGACAAAGACAACACAGAACTACTGTACATGTAGACAACACTTAATAGAGAGACCTACCAGCAATTTTATCACTATCAACAAGGACATCATCCATCATTTTTATGATGTCAGGAATTGCGGATGACACTGCTTGCGGCCATAACTCCGCTTCTACTTGTTGACTTTCACCTAGAATACAGTCAGAAATATTAGCCTTATCAAAACGCATGTGTTATTTTTGAATCAGATGTAAAGGACCAAAAGGTTTTTGAGTGCTTCCACAAGGATTTGGCAGAACGACACCTGGTTCTTTGGTTCTTTGGGATGACTACTTTGCAGGTAAAGGCATGCAGAAATTATCATTTTGAAACATTTTTATCATAAAAAAAACTACGGCACAAATGTATACGTGAACCACTGGCGCCACATTTACTCTTATACTGCAAGTTCTACAATATATCCTTTATTTAAACTGTAGCCAAAGACCATTGTACACTACAACACTTTCATGAGCTACGACTTCCGCAAAAGCCCGATGATCTTTCTTGCAGCATACTGCAGGCTTGAAGACACATCCGGCAGAGCTTTCAAGGGATGGTAACCAAGGATTGATACATGGTATCACCGGGTTAGAACCAGAGCTTCAAAGTAAGGCACGCCTTCTCAGTCCATCCACAGTTCAAAACTTCGCGAAGCGTTTTGGCCTCACGATCAGTTTTTGCCACCACTGACAGTCGACAGCTGTCTAAGCCTAGTTTATTATTGTCACAAATTCGGCCACACGGTTTCACTATCAGCCGGAGGCCCTATGGTTTGAGCGTTTAGAGTCCAGCAATGAGCTTGATCCAGGTATTGTTAATGAATTTGCGCTTGGACAGGGTTCTTCCATTGTGGGAAAGAAAATTGACACTCGCAATGTCTCAGAGCTTCAATCAGGTGAATAAACAGATAGAAGCTACCCGTGAGAAAATAATGGAAGGCAACTTGCAATTCTCAGCCACTCTGGGTCATCGTATGTATTAGTATAGTGTTCTTTTCTCGATCCCGGTACCTAATATAACCCTAGTCGTTCAACAATCGGGAGGCAGGATTGCAGTGCCAATTGCATTAACCCTGGAGACTCAAATAGCATGCGGCATGCATATGTCCATGCAATTCATCACTACGTACTGCATAATCGGGAGGTCGCATCCTAGTGCCACTTACAATAACCCTGGAGTCTCAAACAGCAAGCAGCATGCAGTTGTCCATGCAATTTGTCACTCATGCACAATCAGGGGATAAACCTAAATGCCACCTGCATTAGCATTGGAAGCGCAAACAGCATGCATCATGCAGTTGTCCATGCAATTTATCTCTCATGCACAATCAGGAGGTAAGAATTAAATGTCAATTGCATTAGCCCTGGAGGCTCAAACAGCATGCAGCATGCAGTTGTCCATGCAATTTATCTCTCATGTACAATCAGGAGGTAAGAATTAAATGTCAATTGAATTAGCCCTGGAGGCTCAAACAACATGCAGCATGCAGTTGTCCATGCAATTTATCTCTCATGTACAATCAGGAGGTAAGAATTAAATGTCAATTGCATTAGCCCTGGAGGCTCAAACAACATGCAGTTGTCCATGCATTAATCACTCATGCATATACAAATTACCAAGCTTAAAAATCTCCACAAACAGCAATCATTATACGTTAGTACCACTGAATACACAGCATTTTTGTTAGAATAGTTCAAACCTCCGCCTCCTCCTTGCAGATCTTCCCAGTTTTCCGTAGTTTCCAAATGATAATGCCAAACATCCATGCGGGCATACTTTTCTGTTGGAAATCCACAGCAAGAAACGAAAAACACAGAACAAAATCATGACAAATACATGCGTTTTTTATCATGAGTTTGTGATCGTGCCGTGCCAATGAATGTGCCCACGTCAGTGCTGGTGCATCCAATGCTGGTGCCATTATTGGTGCTTGTGATGGTGCCAGTGTTATGATCCTTCATGGAGAGAGTGTTATCCATGACAATGTGGTGCCAGTGCAAAAAAGCAACATGTTGTTTTGTGTTGATTATTTTCCTGAATGAAAAGCCTATATTGAGCCATCGTATAAGATTACATGTAGGCTCAACTTACTCCTAATTGCAAGGAAATCTTTGTCGATCTCGTACGTACGTGCACACCAGGAAGAATTTACCCTTTTTTATTTGGTAGCTGTCAGCTTCTCTCATAAAACATGCTCAGAAATTTTTTCCTGCATGGGTAAAGAACTCGTAAACCAATAATAATCTTAGAAGACGTTTTTCTTTATCCTATTTTCTTGCACCTTTGAATCAGAGTTAACAGTGCAAACAAACAGGTATAGTGCCCTGTTTCTTACATTTCAAAATTTTGCAAACGTAACATAACAGTATAATTGAGGAACAAAGAAATTGTCAGGTAAATTTATTTCCTGGAATCACCTTAGACCTCTAATTAACCAATCAAGCTGACAGATTAACAGCTTCTGTACTGGAAACAAGAAAACACACACACCATGACCAATCTTTTGTTTTATGATCCATGTAAAACGGCACAGCTGACGTCATAATGCATTAGGACAAAAGCAAAACGATGAACAAAGAAGTCATTTGCATCTTGAGATAAGGGTAAAACAATAGGCAGTGATTGCTCATTTTACACCGTACATGAGCCAATATTTTACTAAGACAGGCATACAATTCAAAACTATTTTTTTTATTATTTATAGATGACGGGACCAAAAGAACTACGAACTGAAGGAAAAACAATAGAAATGGTTCATTGTCCATGAGAACATGTGCCAATTTTGAGCTTAATTCTGTCTCTGAGCATTGCAGGCATATGCAGGGCATCATCCTGCCATGCACCTTTTGGCATATTTACTCATGCTGTTTCTTGTTCAACAATAGAACTGGAAACTATTTGTATGGCTATATTCACAAAACCTTCCAACAGGAATTGATTTAATTATTTGGTTATGTGCACCAACGTTGATAAAAATGACATTTGTTTGCCCGGCCACACATGGGTTGCACTTGCCGTCTGAGGTGTGAAGCAAAATTGCTGAAGTACATGTAAGCAGAAGGAATGCCCATATAACAAGAGCTCAGAGATTTAGCATTAGCTGCAGTCTCGTATCACCACTGCAGGTAAAATACAACACTTAACAGGAATGTAGCTTGATGACAATTAATCACACATATATGCCGCTCAGTTTGTGAGATAAAAAATACATGTATGTGCAAGTCAGGTGCAAAATTGCAAGCAGTGAGGGTGCATCAAGGCTGTTCATGAGACAAAGTTTTGACCATTGAACAAAACCTATCTACATATTTAGAAAAAGATAGTACGTTTAGCTAACTTTAGCCTATACATTGGAAGTACAAGGGCAACAAACGTCATATCCTTATTCAGTCAATACATTGATGTTAACATTGTCTTCAAATGGCAACCAAGGCCAATGTTTAGAGTTTAAAGAACTAATGGCTATCATTAACTTGAGGAAAAATTTTCAGTGTTTTAAGACTGCGATCAAAGGGATGAAGTCATGCAGAATGGTTCCCATCGATACCTGTTGTGTCGACGTTTCAGAGACAAACTTGACTCTGACAAATGAGGTACATGAACAATCCGTGTACCAGCTCACCTTTCTCATCTTCAGCAACATTAACGCCAACTGTTGCTTCCATTGACACTGGAACAGCTCGCAACAGAAACTGAGATCTCTCTTGCTGTTTTTCAATCCAGCTCCACTGTCGAGGATCTTCTTCTTGTCCTGCTTCTTTTTATCTTGCTGTTCTTCCAAGATAAGACGAGCATCCCATGGGCAATCAGGGGGGTGGCCTAATGGCAAACACACAGTAGGCGAGGGCAGGGTGAAGTCAATTTTTGGTGGTGGTACCTTCATGTGCAATGATGAAACATAATACAAGGTGAGTCACATACCATCAAATGATCCCCTTTACACCTAATGCTTGCTTTGCCTCAGCCGGCAATATCTGATAAAGTGGTTTGCTGTTTTGCTGGAGATTTTTAAGGATGGCGTAATTGTAATTATGCAGGGTGATTATGCATGGACCAACTGCATGGTTTTTTGAAGCCTCCAGGGCTAATGCAATTGACATTTAATTCTTACCTCCTGATTGTACATGAGAGATAAATTGCATGGACAACTGCATGCTGCATGTTGTTTGAGCCTCCAGGGCTAATTCAATTGACATTTTAATTCTTACCTCCTGATTGTACATGAGAGATAAATTGCATGGACAACTGCATGCTGCATGCTGTTTGAGCCTCCAGGCTAATGCAATTGACATTTAATTCTTACCTCCTGATTGTGCATGAGAGATAAATTGCATGGACAACTGCATGATGCATGCTGTTTGCGCTTCCAATGCTAATGCCGGTGGCATTTAGGTTTATCCCCTGATTGTGCATGAGTGACAAATTGCATGGACAACTGCATGCTGCTTGCTGTTTGAGACTCCAGGGTTTATTGTAAGTGGCACTAGGATGCGACCTCCCGATTATGCAGTACGTAGTGATGAATTGCATGGACATATGCATGCCGCATGCTATTTGAGTCTCCAGGGTTAATGCAATTGGCACTGCAATCCTGCCTCCCGATTGTTGAACGACTAGGGTATATTAGGTACCGGGATCGAGAAAAGAACACTATACTAATACATTACGATGACCCAGAGTGGCTGAGAATTGCAAGTTGCCTTCCATTATTTTCTCACGGGTAGCTTCTATCTGTTTATTCACCTGATTGAAGCTCTGAGACATTGCGAGTGTCAATTTTCTTTCCCACAATGGAAGAACCCTGTCCAAGCGCAAATTCATTACAATACCTGGATCAAGCTCATTGCTGGACTCTAAAACGCTCAAACCATAGGGCCTCCGGCTGATAGTGAAACCGTGTGGCCGAATTTGTGACAATAATAAAACTAGGCTTAGACAGCTGTCGACTGTCAGTGGTGGCAAAAAACTGATCGTGAGGCCAAAAACGCTTCGCGAAGTTTTGAAACTGTGGATGGACTGAGAAGGCGTGCCTTACTTTGAAGCTCTGGTTCCTAACCCGGTGATACCATGTATCAATCCTTGGTTACCATCCCTTGAAAGCTCTGCCGGATGTGTCCTTCAAGCCTGCAGTATGCTGCAAGAAAGATCATCGGGCTTTTGCGGAAGTCGTAGCTCATGAAAGTGTTGTAGTGTACAATGGTCTTTGGCTACAGTTTAAATAAAGGATATATTGTAGAAACTTGCAGTATAAGAGTAAATGTGGCGCCAGTGGTTCACGTATACATTTGTGCCGTAGTTTTGTTTTATGATAAAAATGTTTCAAAATGATAATTTCTGCATGCCTTTACCTGCAAAGTAGTCATCCCAAAGACCAAAGAACCAGGTGTCGTTCTGCCAAATCCTTGTGGAAGCACTCAAAAACCTTTGGTCCTGTTACATCTGATTCAAAAATAACACATGCGTTTTGATAAGGCTAATATTTCGACTGTATTCTTAGGTGAAAGTCAACAAGTAGAAGCGGAGTTATGGCCGCAAGCAGTGTCATCCGCAATTCCTGACATCATAAAAATGATGGATGATGTCCTTGTTGATAGTGATAAAATGCTGGTAGGTTCTCTCTATTAAGTGTTGTCTACATGTACAGTAGTTCTGTGTTGTCTTTGTCTTGCATTGTAATTGCTTTCAAGAAGTCTTCAATTATGCACTAACCAATAGCGAAGCGCGCGAAGTCTAAAAATAGAATGCATATCACTGAATTCCCCGCGAGACTCAGTCGACATAAGCTTGTTCTGAGGAAATACAGGGATATAAGCGAAATTTTTGTTTCACAAGTGTTTTAGGAACACCGGCTTTTGCTCTTAAAGAAATCTTCAAAATCATCCACCATTCCAGTTTGTTTGTCTGAGTCTTGTCTGAGTCATGACGTCACTCGCGCGCTTTCGCTATTAGAAAAAAAACTTGGTTTTTCCAACCGCTGAGGTGCAAGTATAAAAGTTTTTCTTTTTTGACGTGGCGTAAGCCTGTTTTCCCACTTTTAGCAGTCTGCGAAAAGAGCAGCTGTTCTTCGTTTTCGCTTCTAGTGGAGAAGAAGGGTGGCTGTTTTAGCAAGCTGCGCTCCTGGCAACGTTTCGTGTTTTGCTTCCAATTCTGCTTCATCGCACGAATTATTTGCATTTGTTGTGATTGCACTGCCAGATGTGATAATTGTGGATTCCTTTTATGGTATTCCTTTGTTAAGCAATAGACCACAAGTTTCTATGGTTTATAGGCTAATAAACCACGCGGGATGTTGGTAGAACACGAGAAGAATTTGTAAAATCACCAGCCGCAGGTGAGTGATTTACGAATTCTTTGAGTGTTCTACCAACATCCTAAGTGGTTTATCAGCCTATAAACCATAGAAACTTGTGGTCTATTGCTTTTATATAATAATTGATGAGACGCGCGATTTTTCCATGGGTTTACCGGCACATAAACCATAGCTGATTGACTAATCAGAGCGCGCGCATTGATTTTGTTATTGTATAAAATACTTTAGTACACGTTACAGTGACAACGTTTGCATGAATAAACCCCGATACAGTGGAACCTCGATTTTGCGAACTTCTGTACAGTGTATAACGAAGTGCTTGGTATAATGCCCCAGTAATGGCAAAATCTATGGAAAAGAACCTCGATACAACGAGACCTCGTTATATGAACATATATTTTTCCAGTCTCTTGGCCCTTCGTTATCGAGGTTGCACCAGCTGTATTATTTCCTATATCGTCTGAAAAAATAAGGTCATTTTGAAAGTAAAAGTAACTGATAATAGTTGTACTATAACATAAGAAGCAAGACATCTGGTTGCGGCAATAAGATATATGCCCTTTAACATACAAAGCTTTGTTTTATCTTCAGTAATGGAAGTTGCCCGTCGTCTGGTGTGGAGGTGTCTAGTTGATGACCCAGTTCTTTTCTTTAGGACTATTTTAGAGCAGTTGACAAAGAAGGACAAGCAGGTCTGTTTGGAGTCTTCTCTTTGCCATGTTCTTTCCTTTCCTTTACAGAATTGCGTCTAAAGATGAAATGTTTACAATATACTTGCTTTGCATTCAGATCAGTTCTGTACTTCCACAAAAACTGTTTCCACAAATGCTACATGTAAAATAGGTTGTTCTAATAAACTTGAACAGTGTTGGACCGGCCCTCCCCGCTGATTTTGTATATAAATGTTTCTCTCCAATCCGAGGCGATTACTGATTAGATGTAGTCCATTTGCATGACCTTGTCACATTCTGCAAAATCAGCAATGTTGGGCAGCATGGTATGTAGTGTGACTTACAAAAGAAGGAAGTCTCATTGTGTAACGTGCGTCCCAGCATGGCTGATGTTGCCGCTTGTGATGGGTCAATGGAAGGGGCCTATTCCTAATTAGTATAAATTTACCGTAGTCTATTGTGAATCCGTGAATTTGATTGGCTATATTACGGTTTTCTCTCTGCTGATGATCAACAGTTACGCATCAGTGCACATCGCGCATCACGTTTGAACCTGATGTAACATAATAAAACAGTTCTTTTCTACGCGTTAGTTGACATTTTTTTCTTTTTATGCAATGAGACTACGGTAAATTTATACTAAAACAATTAGACTACTCGCCCTCGTTTTCTACGAGCGGTAGTCAACTCGGCTGCGCCTCGTTGGCTATCCGCTCGTAGCCGGAAAACTCGGGCTCGAAGTCTAATTGTTAAGTAGAAGGGGTGATCATGGGGTATTTTAAAAGGACGTTACATTACTTTTTGCTTTCTTTTAAACAGGAGGAACACATCTCCTTACTAAGGAAACTGCTTCTCTACATCACAGAACTACCGCAGACGTCTTCAAGATTCCTCATCAACAATCTGGTCAGTGACTAACCCACCAATAACCGTACGCAATTCAGGATTAGGTTTTTGTTCTGTTATCGTAGAATGCGCTCAAGACGATATTCAAGAAACAATGCGACAGAATTCACTGATAACTGATCGCAAAAGCAACAAGGAAAACATTGTCAATTTTGACACCGTCTTACAGTGCGCCTTGCAGTAAAGGCACTTCAGAGACCATCTCACGGATCCTGCAGCCCTACAACATATGTATAGGCCACAAACCTACAACTACGTTACGTCACTTGCTGACTAACGTTAAAGACAACGCAACCCAACGACAGACAGCGAAGCAGTTTAAGATCAAAGGTTCCGACTGCCTCGGCTTCTTATATCGGTGAGAGAGGTAGAAACACGAGACTGACTGAACACTTAACGAACAACGAAAATGGATGATGCAACAATGACATTGTTGTACATCATAAACTGACTAACCACAGCAACGACTGGGACTCTGCTCAAAGCTTAACTAACAGTACAAACTATTTTCATCGAATGAACTCTGGAAGGCTGGTACACTAATTTAGATCAAACGATTCTGAAACAGATGTCAACAACTACCGGCACGTTACAACGATTTATTCACGACATAAACAAAACTGACAAACGAACGTCAAACAGACCAAATGAGTATGACTAACAATAGACGGAACGAAACTTACTTGAACTCACCAATGACTGCTGACAAACTTTACACGGATCTTCCAGCCAATACCATCATAGTTGAACTGACCAATCACTTTCAATGGACCAGGGCCGGGTTGTTCAAAGCCTGATTAAGCTAACCCAGGGTTAGCGAGAATTTTGATTTCAGTTTGGTAACTTTTTCGTGAGTTGTTCTGTTTATAATGTCTGCCCTGCAGTTGTAAGCTGTAGTAATCTCAAATTTCACCAAACGTTAGAGGTGAAAAACATTTTTAAACGAGAAAAAATAATGCTGCAGTTAACGTTTAATCCTGGGTTAGCGTTAACCGGCTTTCGAACAACCCGGCCCAGACTTATAACATCATCGACTGACAAACACTATTCACTGGCTCTGAAGATGACTTCCGCTCACGTTGTCGAAACGTTAGAAACCATTGAATCTGGGCAAGAGTTGAAGATTTTGTTTTCCTTGTCATTTTTGAGCGGTTGGTATACTTTGCTCAGCATGCTTCAGCAAATAGAAGTGTTTAGCATTTTGATCGTCAATTAAATTACATTCCATTTTATTATAGATCGGCGTTGCTATGTATTATGCCAGGACTAACAAGCCTGGTTCCCAGGACTCGCTCGCTTTGGTGTTGTCTTTGTTGTGGCAGGTAGGTAGCGATTTTAAGATTTCGTGCGTAACAACACACCTTAGTTCATTTTCTCGTACAAGTTGTATTTGCCTGCACGTGGTGTTCACAGCTGTTTGGAATCGGCCGTCATTTTGTTAACAAGCGCATACTCCTAGGGTACCCACTGTCTACTTAATAATTAGATTATAAGCTCGAGATTTCTATGCGTGATAGTTGACTCGGGCTGCGCCCTCGTCAATTATCATGCATAGAAATCAAGAGCGAATAATGTAATCGTTTTAGTATAAATCTACCAGTCGTTCAAAAACATTATCTAAATCCTCTTACAGCCACTTCGAAAACGCCGAAAAGCGGCCGTCCTTTTGTTACCAAGGGCACGCTGTTACCCTATACTCACTATCTATCGCAGAATAGATAGTGAGTTGCGTAGCCAATCAGAGAACAGCATTCGTGATAGAACGCTCGTAGATTTATACTAAAACGGAATAGATAGTGAGTAGTGCAGCCAATCAGAGAACGGCATTCGTGATAGAACTCTAGCAGATTTATTGTAATTTCAAATATTTTCTTCAACAGGCTGTTCCCAGTGTACGTGGATTTTTGTTTAAGGATCTCAAGCAATGTCTAAGAAAAGAACACTGTGATGTGAGTGAAATACAATTCTGTAATTTATTTTTCACGTTTTTTATCTGAGTGTGTATTATGCATGCAATCGATGTTTATTTTGTTTTCTTTTTTTTTTAACAGAATGCCCTTCGTATCAGCTCCAACGTTCCTGGAGCAAAGGTGCGGGTTCTAGTAAAAGTTGCTGTTAAATCTGTCAGTTATAGACTTTTATTGCTAACATTTGAAGATAAAAAGTGTGCATTCGTCTCTGTAGATTTTTTTTATATGTTTCTCCGTCGTTTTTTTTTTTTGTTTTTTTTTTCTTTGCTGTCTTGGTTTGGATTTATGGATAACTTGAAAAAGCACGTTTTACACACAATCAAAGAACAAAGGTGATTTTTTGGAAGCCACCCCTAAAGGTTATGTCAAAAGGAACAATGGAGTCGTTCAATTTGTAAAAAATGATACCGACTATCCTAATTTTCCTTTAACGTCATAAAAAAATTATTGGAATTCTTAGGAATACGCTGGGTTATGGTTTTTTCTATTGTTTTAGAAACTTTGCGTGATACTTCCCGATCAAGACAACAATGAAGAAGACAAAGATCCAGACAAAACCAAGGAGACAGTGCCCGTGCATGATGTAAGTCCTGCACAAACCTTCTTTTGCTACCAGTTTCTTTCGCAGTTGGGATTGGCCGTTCTCACACTAGAGGACGAACAAATCGTCTGGACGGGAAAATCGTTTCAGACGAACAAATCGTCTGATGTGCAAACGGGACGAACAAATTTTTCGACGAACAAATCGTCTGATATTTGTCCGTCTGGAAAGACGATTTTTCCCTAGGCGATTTGCCCGTCGAGACGAAGTACGACATAAACTCACATCAGACGAACAAATGCCAGACAATTTGTCCGTCCAGACGACTTGTTCGTCCTCTAGTGTGAAAACGGCCAATAAAAGGTTGTGAAGACCTGTGAAGGTTTTCATCTCAACCTCCCTACCCCGATTCGTTACACACATGCCTTCTTTGTATTTCATTTTTGTGCAAGCAAAATTCCGTCCCAGGCCTTTTTTTTGTAGCGATCTACCTCCTCTACCTTCCTTCCACGTGATTTCACTGATAACTCGTACGTTTCACAGAACTTTTTTCTTTTTGAAGGAAATGACATTTGGTAAAGTACTGGAGGCATTCAAGTCTCGATTTCCGGGCGGTGATGGGGGAAAAGAATTATATCTCACTGACAAGAAATCCGGTGAGCGGAGATATTTATCACTTATTAACCGAGCGCGAGGGCGGTACTGGGGAATATTAGCCCGAGGTCGTGGCAGTACGGACCGTACAAAAACGATCGAGGGCTAATATTTCCCTGTGCGGCTCAAGCAAGCCAGGTTAGGAAGAAGCGCATGTTATATGGAAATTGCCAGATTTTGACAAGAAAGCGGTTGCACGGATTTTCTCCACGTTAGAGCACACATGGGTCCATTGGGACAAAATGCAGGGAGGTGGCGTGCTATGAAAAACTTTTCATCCTAGGCAAGCAGCTATTTCTTTTGACAACGGCGTTAAACACATGCACCAGTGAGCATCTTTCTCGTCCTTTTCTTTTAACTGATAAAGACTTTATTCACTGCGACATTTGTTTGCCGCCTCGTTCATTAATAGAGAGGTTTTCATTTGAGTGTCAAAAGTTAATGAAACAATTACTTTGGTTTTGGTTTTACTATGGTTTAAGATTGTCTGAGCAGTCTAATAGGTACGTAAATGGTTTGGGTTTGGTTTCACGACACTCTTTTGAAAAGCGCTCTAAATCTAATCTTGTTTTATTGCCTTTCAGATCAGATACTCGAGGAACGAGACCACGTGCGTGACGTGTACACACACCGTAAGGGCTTCCCCAGTCCCCTGTTGGTGTTGGAATTTTTGGACCAGGAGTTTGCGTTTAACAAGAGACAAGCACAGGTACAACAACCGAACTGCATTCGTTTGCTTGAGAGTGTTTCTTTAACTCCAATAAATTCTGTTCATGTTAAGTTGATCAGCTTTCAGTGCTATGACGACAGAAAACGATAGCCTTCCAACAAGATATTACGGCAATTTTGTTTAACTGCGCTAAACACATTCCTCATTATTTATAGCTTGTTCAAATAGTTATCCATTTGTATCGTCGCTATCTTTTGCTTGAAAGTGATGGCTTTCATACTGTTTCACCTCCGTTACTTAACGCTGTAAGTCAGTATTAAAACTCGTTATGGTAATCGAAAATGACGTGTTGCAACAAGCTTCTGCGGCATTTTTTTTGCAGCCGCTCTAACCATAGCCTGCGTTGCAGACGAACTAAATCACGTCATAGTCCGCCTGCGTATCAGCGACCAAAAGCTTGTTCCGCCCGGAACAAGCTTAGATTCGTGTTACACATCCATTTTCTTTTCTTTATTTTGTCATGTATCTTATATTTTTGCGTTTTTTCTTTTTTCCTCATCCGGGCGGTACCTCGCATGGGTCTCCCTTTCGTTCCGACCCTTTTGGGCTGCAATTACCTAATTCTATTGTTATTTTGCATACGTTTTTTTTTTACGTTATTCCTTCCTTGTGTTAGCAATGTTGGTTTTGTTTCTTCCCGTGGCTTTTATATGCCATTTATTTTCACTTTACTTTCTCTTGTAGGGCGTTTACAACAAAGATAGCAGAGATTGGTCGAGTTCTTCTGACGTCATCTATGTTGAAACGCCCCTACCCAATCAGGTGACTTGAATAGCTGGCGCTCAAGTTAGCTTGTTTTCTTAACATGATTTTACACGAGTTGATTTAAACGCCGAGTTTTAGCGCAGCTTTGTTGCGTGAAAAGTGGATATCGTATGACGTGGAGCATAGTGAGAATTTTAATTCAGCATCTCGTTGCAGCAGCTTGCAGAAACCTTCATCATTGTTGCCCGAATGTCATTATTTGGAGACGTTGAAAATCGTCTCGTGTAACGTACCGTTGCCGCGATAAAGTTGCGTTAATAGTTGTCTCGGTGTTAAAAATCTCCTCGTCTAACATCAGCTTAGAACAATTAATAATTAGGTGCAAACTGTAACGATAAGGAAGTATCATGTTTCTATTTTGTAATTAACGCCACACGAAAGTATGGACGGTTCCTGAAGTCGTTTTAGCTGTTTTAGTCTCGTAGCCGAGTGACATGCAAGAAGCACACCGAAGTCGATTCGTTCTTCTAACGATTCTAACCACGTGAGTTTTTACGATTCGTGCACTATGTATCATACACACAGTGTCCCGTTACAATTAAATGTAAGCCCCAAAACGGCTACAAGGTGACCGTTCATTGCCATTGAGCGTCAATGTAGAACAATTATAAGGTTTTTTGTTTTTGAACTTATACTACTTAAGCAATAGACCATAAGCTTCTATGGTTTATAGGCTGATAAACCACGCGGGATGTTGATAGAACACGAGAAGAATTTGTAAATCACGAGCCGCAGGCGAGTGATTTACGAATTCTTCGAGTGTTCTACCAACATCCCAAGTGGTTTATCAGCCTATAAACCATAGAAACTTGTGGTCTATTGCTTTTATATAATAATTGAGAAGGACGCGCGATTTTTTCCATGGGTTTACCGGCACAATAAACCATAGCTGATTGACCAATCGGAGCGCGCGCATTGATTTTGTTATTGTATAAAGTTTGATAGTAAAAGCTATTTTCTTCTTTTACAGAAACACATCTCTTTTCTCCATGGAGAGTTCAGTCGTCAGATATCTTTTCCCGCAAAGCTCTCGACTGTGATTTTTCTCTGTATGCTGGCGGTACCAAGGGAGCTGTAAGATGATTATTTTTTTCTTTATCTGTTAGCCTATGTTCCAATAATTCTGAAATAGAGCGGTTTCCATTTGGGTGTCGTAAAACTAAAATCAACTTGAGTGCATGTGATGTAATTACTCTAGCCAATCACAAAGCACACAGACAATCCGGTGAACCAACCAAAACTCGACGCGGGCGCATGTAGTTTACACAAAGAGCGGGAAAACGTGCGTGACCAGTCGCGATTAGTTTTGGTTTTAGGGGACTGGGATAAGTTCCGGTCTGATGGGCCACTTGGCTCGTGTGCAGACTTCGCCTACTAATAACTGTATACCACCAAGGAAGCAGTGCATACCAGCATACAATAGAAACGAAATGCGTAATAAATTACCGTAAACATCGGCGGATAAACCTTAAAATCTGATCTGCGTGAACATTTAGATAACGTGTCGTTAATTTGTATAAATTAACACACCTTACATTGAAAATTTATAGGTTTGTATAGCAAACTATTAAGACCTTATAAAATTAATATTGAGAATAACGCTCCAGTGTGAATTAAACAGCTGTTGTTTTGTTGACAGGAACTTGCAGCTCTTGATGTCATTCATAAAAGTGTCTGGGTGACGGTAAGCATTTCTCGTGTTGTTCGTTTGTTTGTTTTTATGTACCATCTGTTTCTGTAGCATCGACAAGATAGCGAAATTGTGAGATTTCATCATGTTTACTTGACGACAATGGAAGATATGAAGAGTTTTGCTTTAGAGTAGCAGAATTCGAAAGCCGTTGTTCATCCACAGCATTTTGTGGCTTTTGTAATCATGGCTTTTGCGTTGCTCTGGTTTCCTTTGATTTGCAATTCTGTGCTTTGTTGTGTTCAGCTGCGCTGTGCATTGTTTTTTTCTTGTTTTCGGCTTTGCTTTTTGCGTGGAAGATTTTATTGAAATTCCCTTCTATATTGAGATCCTTCCGTACGTCTATATCTTTGAATTTCCACAAGAATAAAAGTCTTTTGCAAGGGTTATGCCCTCATTTCATCAGCCGTTTGGCCACTGGTCCATTTGATTAACCCACGATGTTTTTATTTTCAGCTGATTACGTCACTCTTCCAGTGCATGTCCACGGATTTCCCATGGAGCTCTGCGGACTTGAATCTCTTCCTAAACGTCATTAACGGCGCCATCTTACTTCACTGCGAAGACGGCGCCATGTTACGGATTTGCCTGGCTTCCTTTATAAATATTGCCGTTCATTTCAGCCACATATTTGCTAGCGATGGGTAAGGGCATTAGCACTAATTTACAGTCTGGAAATGTCGGCGTTATCTCTGAGTTTGTTCGAGATTTTTTTAGCCACAAAAAGGAAACGTTTTACGTCTGCGCGAGAATTAGTGACGTAATACCTGTGTAGCTTCTCTGATTGGATGCCAGTTGCCCGTGAAAATGTACAAGCCAATCAGAGAAGCGACTGGCATTAGCTTCATCTTCGACTGAGATCCTATGCCGTGACTTTCTCTGGCCTTGACATCAGCATTTTTTTGAGAGGGGAGGGGAAGGTGGTGGCTAGAATGGTCGCATGCCTTTCACAGTGGTAGAAAAAGAAATTGCGCTGAGAGAACTTTAAGAACAACATAAACATCCAGGATACCTTTCAAGTTTACTTTCATCCGCAGCGTGTAGCACTGTCCTCCTCTGAGCACTAACAAACAAGATGATAATCCTGGCTTTACTGGACTACTTGTCGGATTATCTTGGTTTGTCACGCCACAGTTTTGCCCTCCCGGCAAGTGGCCTTGCGTGGACGAACCCACATAACGGCTGCAAAGAAGCCAGGGAATTGTGTTAAATTTTAAGGAATAAGGATAAATAAATAATTGATTAAATTTCCCGACGCGTTTATGGAGATATCGTTTTAAATCAGCTGTGTTTCTCTCCTGCACACCTTTTGCGTGCTCAAAGCTGACGCATCACGTGCAAAAGAATTGTAAAATTGATCGTTAACTCTTGTATATTTTGATCTTCACAGGTATCAACACATCTTTCCTTCTCTGCTTCAAGTCTATTCACATCACCAATCGAACGAAATGGTCACTACAGCTATTGAGGTTAGTGATCACTTCATATCGTGTCACTGGTAAACCAGTTTAATAAGTAGGCAGGAAATGAGAGAGTTTGATTTCTTTGATAATTGTCGACTCTGAAAAAAATCTACCATCCAATTTTCTAGGTTAGTGTTTCAGTTCCGTTCTTGTATTGTAGCCATTCTAGTTGTTTCTCACCTGAGAATGCGCTTGCTGAAAGGATTTTGTTGTTGTTTTTGTTGTTTCTTTGTATTGTTTTGTTTTTCTTTTTTTCAATATGAAGGTAATTCGTACTTCGCGAAAGCATGACGTACTGCCTTAGCGGAAAATCCTTGAGACACATTTTACAAAATACCGAGCAAGGGCCCGTTTCTCAAAAGCCCTGGAGTCGTTTCGGGGCCCGTAAGGCCAGAGCAAAATTTCGAAAGCTGTGTTATTCACATATTCTTCATACAAGAAGTTTCAGGGGCATGCATTTTCCCTTTATCTTTTAACCAGGATTGAGTTTTTTGACCACCTCTGATAAATGGATAATGCACGGCTATTTTTCTCATTTTCAGTTTACAATGAAACAGTTCTATGTCTTACATCAAAAGCCTTGTCTACTCCAGGTAAGCTTCTTGGAGACTGTGGAGGTTGGGGGGGGGGGGGGAGGGGAGGGGAGGGGAGTTGCTGTCAATCGTTTCCCTTTTCTTTCTCGTTCCCGTTTATCATAAGTAAACGTTTCTTCCACGCTTTGGAATGGAATGCTGGTCCATCGCTGGGTTAGCCACTGACATTTAGTCATTTACCTGTACCCATTTATACACCTGGGTGGAGAGAGGCACTGCGTAAGTTGAGTGTCTTGCCCAAGAACACGACACATTGATCCTGACCAGGGGCTCACACCTGTCGATCTAGATTCCAACTAAACCATGAACGCACCAGTTCCGTCAGTCATGTACTCATTGCATACCTATTTATTCATCTCTCTCATAGCTATTCGCCAGTGTAGCACCAATACTCCTCTTAGAGACAAGATCAGATCGAAATGAAGAGGAATCTGAACTTGAAGACGTCTCCGGCAAGGTGAGCTCCCTTTAAATTCTAAATTCAACACACAAGTTCCTCTTACTTGTGTCTGTAGTATTCAGTCTTGCAGTCAGGAGAATATGACAACTGGTCACCGAGGGATGTTGATATTGATAGTTAAATTCTCTGTTCCTGTGAGGAGAATTTGTATGGCAGCAATTCGAATTTTTTGACTTAAGAATCATGCCTAGTTAAGAAAGGTTCTTAGTCTGGCTGGAAGGATTAGTCTGGCTGGAAGGATGGAGATCTTCTGGCAAGTGTTGCAGTCCGAGTAAACAGTGTCGTAGGTCACATGAAGTCTCATTAAGCTGATTGCTCGAGTATCTGACCGGTATGCAAAAGATTAGGGTTACGAACCTCTACGGGGACTCAGAATTTGTGGTTCAGTCGTTGTGAAAAACTAATAGTCCTCATTAAGTCAAATCCGAAAACAAAAAACATGGTTTTGGCGATGTCTTTAAATGTATCATATGACTTAACTTTCCTCACTCCCAGATCCCTCCCAAGTGTCTGTTTACTTTGCTGACGTCATTAGACAAGCCTTCACCTGACAGCCTGGAAGTGTTGGACCTGGTGCGAGCTGAGAAGCCATTGAAACCTACGGTAAGGATTGGAACATTCCTTTTTTGATGCTCTGCTTTTCCTCCGGATAAATTTGTCCTTGTTATTATAAAAATGTCAGTTCTGTAGAAGATCAAGAATAATATGTCGTGTTGCTTAGCCAGGCTTGTGGCATACATTGTCAGTGACACAACTAGTTGAGATTTGGCTTCTTTCTGATTAGCCGAGGAGAAAACGTCTTTACTCTGATTGGTTTAAATACAACTCTTTTCAACCAATCGCTCAGCAGCACCAAACGAAACACGTAAGTAATTCCAGAGTGGCGGGAAACCGCTTCATAGTGTTGTGTGGTGTAACTGACATATATATTTTTTTATTTCAGGACTCATGTTACGAATCTTCTACCGACCCTCCCGGTGTGAGTCAAATCGACACTGCTGTTCGCCTGTGCGTCACTGTCGTGAACTTTGCGCCTGAATCTAAAAGAGCTGTGCAGATGGTGGTATGTGTTCATTGTGTATACGTTTAATTTCCTTAGTCGCAATGTTTTGATTTGAAACATTTAGTAGTATGTTCATTGTTGGCATTTTATCTTTTTTTCGGCTTTTGATCCACTTGACAACAAATTTCTCGTTCGTTGCCAACGTGGAATTACAGACGATGTGGTCGTGTCAAGTCGTGTGTAGTCGTTCAACGACTACACACGACTTGTCTAGTAGTGTTTGTCGTGCATAGTCGTGTCAAGTCCGACGTGTCTAGTCGTGTCTTGTCTTGTCTAGTCGTGTTTAGTCGTGCCTATTGGCTCGGGCAGTGGAGTTTGCACTCAGGCTAGTGGATTCTATCCGAAATGTTTGAATGAGATTCAAATTACAGAAATACTGCAGGAGAGGAGATTTTGGGGGCTATGACTTTCGGCCTTGTACATCATGGTACAATTGGCTATCTTTGCACCCTGCGTTGGAAGAAACCTCTTTGTTGTGCATTAAAGGCCATTCATTTTATTTTCAGGTGGTGCTGTCGGCCATTTTACCTCACTACTTAGAGTATCTAAGAACAGACAGCAGTTCGCTTGATTATGAAGAGAAACTCAAGGGAGAACTGACGGGCCTGTCCTCTCTTGTCACTTCCATTAATGTCCTGATTAAGAGTTCAGAGGTTCTTACAAGGTTAGTTAGATCAGAGAAATAAAGGTTTGCTGTTCAGAACAATAGTTCTGCACTTGCGTTTTATATCTTGGTGCAATTCTTACCCGTCATCTGCAAAAAATACCATGTGAAATAACCAAGTTCGGCGCATTTTGGAGAAGTCGACGGCGATGGCAAATGTTTCGTATCTTATTTTGGAATTGAACGCTGTGATAACATACCAAGCCTGAGCAAAGAGCTGCGACATTCAAGGTTAAAAAATAAAATCCGTTTTTTCTAAGGCGTCGTCTCATCTCTATGTGAAGCTCCTTAAAACTGTTTGTATTAAAGAACCTGTAACTTTGAGTAAGCGTAGCTGCTGAATTAGCAACAATCTTCGTAGTTTTCAGTGACTTAAAGGAGCACTGTCACAGGAGTTTTGCTGTTAACAGCTTCGTCCGTGGCTGAAATCTCTACCTGGTACCTTAACTCGTTCCCAAAATGCTCAAATGGACTAACAGAAACATATCAAACGAATGGTGGCTCAGAGAGCAAACTATATTGAATTTCTGGCAATATTTTCAAGGAATGGCTCTAGAATTTGAAAAAAACTGGCTAGTTTTTTCAAATTTCAATCCATTTCCATCCTTACCATCATCTAAGTGATAGGCAGCAATAAATGGTTTCGGTGTTGTGATAAAGCCCTAGGTAACAAAACTGCATCATTATTTTTGGGTGTTTCCATTAATGCAAGAACATATTTTGGTATTGTAAAATGACGCTAAAATACCGTGACAGTGCCACCCAACGTTTTAGTCAGGTTGCCTTCATAGATTTTGTGGTACCCATTTGTACTGCCCGCTTATGTTCTTAAACATGGATCATGGTATAGCGCTAACTAGCAGACAAGTCTTTATCGAAAAATTTAATCATGGCGGTTCAGAGCTGTTTCAAATTTTCGAAATGTAATGAGGCTCTGAACCCGCTCGACGTCAAATGTGTTCAAACTTTGTAAAACGATTTATAGTTGTGGAGTTCACTAAGCTGTTTTTGTCTAGTATTCAACTTATAGCTGATAAGATCCTCAACAGCGAGAGGATCCGGTACTTCAATTTTGTCACGGTGGTCCTTGCAAAAATTAACGTTCTAAAAAAAGGACTGAAAATGCGACGGTTGTACCATTGCGTGTCCAACTTTGTTTTGTTTGATTATTTTTTTCAGGTCGTTTGTTCACTTCCAAAGCTACAAGTCCTTTACGGACAAAGGAAGTGGTATTTTTCCTGATCTGGCTTCCACCACGTCACTCATGTTTGGCCGAGGAAGTATAAGCAGTAATGAAGCACCAAGTGCTGCAGACGAAGGGGAGCTGGGTAAGTGGAAAATTGTCCTTTCCCAATAGACCCTTGGGGACATGGCTGCTTTTTCTGAATTAGGCCCATGCAAGATGGCGTCCTTAAAGAATTTTCAGAAAGAAAAAGATGAGTGTCTTCTAATTTTTGTTATGTTCTTTAAAATTGCTGATCAAGAGGGGCTTTGCCAAAAAAAACACTTGTTTTTGTGCAACGTGAAAAACATGTCTTTGTAAAATTGAGCCGATATGAATAAGTTAATGCTTGTTGAATCCGTTTTAATCCTCCCCAATTCTGACCATAAACTTCCCGTGTTTTGGTTCCTTAGTATTTCTTTTACGCTTTTCTACCTTGGAAGTAATCATTTTAATAGAGATTTCATCTAGCTTTAAAACTCGAGCCTAACATCAAGATAAATCCCTCGTCGACTATCGAGAGAAATACAAGAAGTGTTAATCTAGATACAAGTGAGAGTTTCAAGCAAAACGATAGAGAGAAATGGAGAGAGTACATCACACGGCGACGTAAATATATGAAATTTTTTTTCGAGCGGTAAAAACAATATTTACGAACGAGCGCAAGCAACCGCGCGAGTTTCTTTTCATTACTTTGAGCAGTTTTCTTGTCAAAAAGTTTAACAAATTGACGTCAGTTTTTAATGCGTCTGTCCTGTTATTGATCATTAATTTCGTCATAATATTGTCAAAGTCGCTGTGGATCTACGAGGCGATGACCGAGTGGATCTGCAAGCTCCTTTGACCTTGTTATGACGAGATTCATTATCAACAACGGGACAGACGCATTAAAAGCTGACATCAGTTTGTTTTCTTTTTACGATAGCAAATTGTGAAATTGTTCGCTCTCGCTCGTTGACGCATCGCATAAATTGTAAATTAACGTGTCTGTCCGCTTATTGACAATGGAAATTAGCCAATGAGCGCGCCAAAATTTCTGAAGTTATCGTAAAAAAATGACTTTGAGCCTACCACGCTACACGATTGGCTTAAAAACTCGCGCCACTTTTTAAACCAATCAGAAGTAAAACCAAAACCAATATCGTCACTCTTTCGCACGCGTTTTCCCGCGCTTTGCGTCAGCTACATGTAATTCCTTCGAGTTTTGATTGGTTCACTGGATTCTCTGTGTCCTTTGTGATTGGCTAAGAATTCTCTGTGTCCTTTGTGATTGGCTAAAGTGCTTTCTTTGGTTTGGGTTTTACGGAACTCTATTCAAAACCGCTGTAGACAAACTTACTGTACAGATAGCGAGAAATGGCGTCACCGGTGACCTCATGGAAAATACTCCACTCGGGTTAGGGTTGTAGTTTCTCTTGAAATTTGCGAGTGGTGCGGTTTCAGTCCAGTATATTTTTGCTAGGCGTTCATGACTGATCGGTTCCTGACGGTGCACGACCTTACAGTAGTACATAAACGGAAACCCTGTTCGTTTTTCTAATCTTAATTCACAAACCCGTAGCTTTACCCGTATTCTAAGAAGACTGCTAAACTGTACATGTAGATGGACCCCGAAGAGTAGGCATGGACGCCATCTTTTTTAATTCGTGACACGTGACTTGTGCACGTGCAAATTCCAGTTAGAGACAAGAATCGACAAACTGAAGACAGTGGGCGCGTGCGAGCGAGCGGGCAGAAATACAGCTAATCCAGATTAAAATTTAATCCAAAAGACATCAGTGCTTATGTCTGTGATTTTTTGTTCCATTCGTATGTCGTGTTACTAATCTCCAATGACTAAGCGCTTATATTTTCCAGGTGAATTACACCTCAGGACATCACTTGCGTGATAAGGGAAAACTTTTTTATCATGTAATCAAATTCTCGCAACTAATGTCGTGGTAAATGAATAGATATCGGTTGTGAGAATGTGTATTTTGGCCAAAGATGTGATTATACAGTTATCTACCTCTGGGTAACCTAGTTCTTCTGAACTTCAGGTTATCAAAATATTTTGATCTTTGCGGTTTCCGTCTTAGCCAGTTATCATAGTTTCAACAGACCAAAGGTATTGTCCATCGATTGGTTGATTATAATCTAGTAGCTCGGCATTCTACACCACACGACACTAGTCATTTGAAAACCTTTTGCCTGAAGAAGACATGATAATTTTATTAAACTCTTGATTAGATCATGCATTATGAAGCTGGACGCACTGAGTGGCCTAAAGGTGGTTTTTGTTTTCTGTTTTATTCTTGTAATTTTCCGTGTTCTTGTGCGTCGAAGAGAAGGAAGTATTCCTCGGATATAGACATTTATCAAGCTTTCAGGTTAAGAGACCTTTATTTAATAAAGTAGCGTCTTGCTCCAAAAATATCTTTCTCCGACTTCCGATTCTCGCAAATGACGTAAGTTCCAGTAATCTTCACGCTCAACCAGGACTAAAAGTCACGCGACTCTATTTTTGGAACACGGAACAAGCAGAAGACGACTAGTTAAAAACCATTGGTCAATTTTTCTGGCTGTTTTTTTTTCAAGTTGTTGTAATCATTTAATTCTTGTAGGAAGATTGGAAAGAAAACTGTCGAAATTGTTCTCCCAAACCATGCGCTGTTTGTTTACATTCCTTCACCCTTAGCGACATGGAAGCCGTTTTCATCTTGACAAACTGATCCATTTTTTTTGGAAAACGCCTGAAAACGACACCTGTTAGGAAAGGTGCCAAACGACAATTTTATCCGCTTTATTCGATGTGCTTCATACCGGCATCACGAGGCTTCTACCTGCAATACAGGACATTTCTCTTTTCTCAATTTAACGCTTTCGAGTCCAGCAGCCATATGAATCGGTACAAATGGGTTTTGTCTAGATATACATAAGAAATATTAGATGACAAAAAGCAGAAATCAACAAATAGCAAAATTGCAACATGTCATGGAGACAGCAGGTGGGCCTGGAGCAAAACTGCACTAATTGGATTAATCCTGTCTTAACTAGTCGTCTTTAGATAGAACCTTTGTGTCTAACCATTCATATGAAAGCTATGCTCTCGTGTGATGTTGTTTACTATGCTCGGTGCAAGATTTGAGGACGAAAGCCCGGTGCGTGACCAGTCAAGTGAAAGCTATTTAAGAACCGTACTTTCATGCGGTGCTGTTTGTTTTTCGATAAAAAGGTTGAGATTAGTTTTTTAATCACTGTTTATGTTAAAAGAGTATTAACATTGTCTCAAAACAACTACTTTCGCATGAGACAAAATCACGGCTACACACGCGCGCTTCTTTCCGGAAATGGGCTTACCTTTGTATTGCACTAAATTCTTTGAAGAATTTTTTGTGGTTGAACTCTTTACTTGTTCAACCTGGAATGGTTAGCAGTACAATTTAAATTGTTTTTTTTTTCCGGGCTTTGCATTCTGTTGTCCAACTTGGTTCATTTTTTAATAGCAGCAACCATTTCAATGTCCCAAGAACACTCTTTATTATTCAACTTATTATTTTTGGGCCTTAGTTATTGATAGCTGTTAAGGTGGATTTTCACTTGTACGCCAGAAATTTTACGTCTGTGATTCTGCGTGCGTCCGTGAGAAAGGTTGAGTGCGTTTAAACCTTTTTCACTGCTAAAGCTGATAACGATTGGAAAATAGGCCACGGTCGATATATCAATATTCAAGCATGGCTCCGAGGCTTTCGGGTCAAAATTGTAAATTTTTCAAGTTTCTTTTGTCCTTCAATTCCCAAAAGAGACTTAGATACAAATAGAACAACACCAAATATAGAAGTTTGTCCTGAAAGCCTCGGAGCCATGTTAGAATATTGATATATCGAAGGTGGCCTATTCTTCTGCTGGGTTATTACTTCTACAAGTTAAACCATGCCAACCAAGATTTCGTTTCAAAGTAACGAAAAGAAAATAGAACTCATCAGCCGAAACAGGTGATAACACACGGGCGAGTCAAGGGTGGGGTATGCTCGCACTATCACACCTGGTTGTTTTTATTTTCCCTAAGAGAGTATCGTGCATCATCCTTTGGGTTAGCCTGCTTCCTTACTTGGCGCACGATCATTTTGTGAATGCCCTAGTGACGCAAACCTGAAGAGAGGTCACCCCGATAGAGTATAATCTTGGAAATGGTCTTTAGTCCATAATCATACTCCACAAATTTTGCTTTTTATCAACACCTTTATGGGACGCCTGAGGCATTTAATTTTAACTTAACACGTTATAACACAATAACCTCTCTGAAACAGATAAACTGCACTTTTAGCGCTTTGAGCTGGTATTGTTCATCTGCACGCTATACGGACCTATTTTTACAATGGCACGCTTTAATACTTCAGAGCTCACGAGATCGTGTCGTCCATTACATGTAATTATGCTCTCATCCGTAACTAAACGTTTAATTAATCAAGTCAACTAATCCCATATGGGTGATGGAGAGAATTTTGCAACTTTTTTGCCGAAACATTGTCATCCCAGTAGTAACTTTTGAACGTCTTAGTAATGCTGGTAAATTTGCCTCAATGTCTAACTCATTTCACCGGGACTCCTTCACTTGTTTCTAAAATCAGTAATTACGTGCCTTGGTGTCCTGGGGATTATGTCGATCCTTAATCTTGGCCTGTTTCCGAGTACTCACTTAAGTAGTTTTGATTCTTTATCATAACGCATTTTTTCCACGTAAATTTGGATGAACTTATAAAGTTGCTGTCACATACAGAAGCTTCAAAAAAGCTAGACGATTTCCTTCCCTCTGTACATTCCTTTCGACTATTTGGTTATTTTGCTAAACGTTGAGTGTTTTCCTATTTTCTCGTCGGTACTTTGGCCTCGTCTACAGAACACCGAAGAAATTTGAAAACTCAGCTTTATTTCTACGGTTAAGCCTACCGTACACACTAAACCGTCACGAAAACGAAGCTTTTCGAAAAGCGCTCTTCAAATTGGACAAATTTGAAAACGTGGACTTTTCGTTTTCGTGTGGACAGAAACCATCTTAGAGGAGATACGTCACGGTTAAATGGGTGTGAAAAGTTTAGCTAAACTTTTCAATTTTGTTGTCGGTAATCCGTGTTAATCTTCTCCCCATTCTTGTTCCTTTTGTGGTTTATTATTACCTCTTTGGTGTTTTCTACCTTTGTAAAGCATTATTTTCAGGTTTCCTTCAATTTAAAGGTAAATTTGTCGATGGACAAAATACCTCTAAATGTCGTGACAGAGCCCCTTTAAAAACGGAGCTTTTCGAGTCTGATGGCGTCATGATAATTTTGTAACTTCTGACCAAGTTTTCCTCAAACACAAATCCAACATAACCGTTGATTAGTTCGTTTTTGAATTCCCCTCGGCGTAGTGTGGCAGCAAAACATTTGATGCGTTCTCAGAGTGAAATCTTGCTCCGTTCTCAAATTCCTCTAGTGTAGTGTAGACGGGGCCAAAGTTTTGAGCTCTATCCGAGAATTCTTTTACTTTTTTTATGGATTCTTTGGTATAGCGCATTTTTTTCATTTTTGTTAAAAAAATGGTAAACTTTATGAAAGCGTAGTTCTTTGCTTTTTGGCTGCATAACTCTGCTTATTTTATTACTTTTTCAATTTATACATCATCAACAGTCAGTTTTATTGTCATGGTAAGACATGTATTTTCCTTGTTTTGGTCGTAAACGTAAACTATAACCGGGGCAGATGTACTGGCAACTTGTCCTTAACATTCCAACACGTACGGACTGCTGTTTATAGCTCTGAACGACTTTGAAATGATAAACTTTTATACCCAATTGTTGAAAATATTGAGTAACACCAAGAGCTTGGTAACACTAAATAGAGTATTCACATCTCTATATTTATAACTTCATACGGTAAACAGTGCGCTTTTTGTGATGAATTCTAATAGTAAGTTTGTATTTGCTCTGATTTTGGCCATGAAAAATCCGAGACAGTCAGTCTCGACAGTAAGCGGACAGTTGTTAATAATAGAAGTTTAATTTGATACTAAATGAAGACTGAAGTGTAATACGTTTTTCGCCGTGAACCTTCCCTGTGTTCAATAGATATAGCAATACTCTGAATACTAATCGTCCCTCCCGACCCATGCAGTTAGTTTTGTTCAGTATCTCCTCTTCATGCACACCTTGTAAGGTTTTGGCTTCAGTCCCATGCCACTGTCCCCCTCTAGAGAGGGGAAGGGACAGTCAGGTGGATTCTCAATCCTAAACTGATGTAATATCTGAGCGATGAACAGGAATAACTCGGCTTTTGCCAGCATCTCACCGAGACACACTCGTCTCCCAGCAGAGAAGGGAAGATAACTCAACGATGCTGGATTTACTACGTTGCCATTCTTGTCCAGGAACCTTTCTGGGTCAAACTGTGAGGGATTCTCCCAGTGCTTTGGATCATGATGAATGGCCCATAAATTGACAATCAGTGTGGTTCCCTTTGGGACATTGTACCCGTTCAGCGTAGTGTCTACCAGCGCCTTATGAGGGACCCCCAGAGGAGCCGGTGGCCTCAAACGTAGGACCTCATCGATTGTTGCTTCCAAGTAAGGTAGTCTTTTCTTGTCTTGAAGGCTCGGTAGACGTTTGGGGCCGATCACTTCGTCGAGCTCGCGATGCACCTTCCGCTGGATTTCAGGATAGTTGTTGAAGAGGAGAAGTGCCCATAGGAGACTTGATGTCAGAGACTCGGACCCGGCAGCAAACATGTCCGCCATACTCATCAACACGTGGTCCTCTGATATCAGAGACTTTATCTTGCTATCATCTTGTTCGGTGTCTTTCAGAAGTTTGATCAGCGCGTCCGTGAAGCCCCTGATTTTACCGGGCTCATAGGTGTCCAGCTGCTCTTTGTACTTCTTCACCAGGATCCTGTCTCGTTGTTTCACAGCTTTCTTGAGGCGTCGGATGTTCTCCGAGTCGAACGGCACGTATTTCAGCGCGGGAAATATGTCCACTAGGTTCCCGAGTCCCAGCGTTTCCGCGAAGGTGTTGTTGAACGCCAGCACGGTGCGGAATTCGGGATCGCTGGCGCTGTATCGGGAACCGAAGGTCAGCGAACAGATTACGTTAATAACTCCTAAGCTGATGCTGTGATGCGGGTCGTGAGGCTCTCCTTTACTGAGATCAAACTGCTGAAAGACCTCTTCGATCTCTCTGGTAATCACCGTTTCCAGTTTTTCGATTCCCGCACTGTAAAGCTTCAGCGCTCCATGAGCAATCTTCCTCTGCACTTTCCACGCAGGGCTGAAGTTTCCGAAGCTGATCGCATGGCCGTTATGGGAATATATATCTCCTGAGTGCACACTAGGTCTGCCCGCAAAATCGTTGACGTTTTTCAAAAGGGCGACTCTAGCGGTCGTGATGTCACTGACGACAACAGCCCGCTGGCTTCCTAGGAAGATTTGGAAGATGCTGCCATATTTTTGGCTGAGGGTCGTCAAATTAGCGAGTGGAGCGATCCCTAGGTTGTAGAGGTTGCCGACGATAGGCAAGGGAGGAGGCCCAGGGGGATAGTTCATGGCGTTGTTAACATAGCTCTGTATCATGCAGTAGAGAAAAATGATGGCACACACCAGAACGAATCCCTCGATGAACATGACGAAAATCACCGAGGATGCGCCAAGCGATGATTGAGCGGCAGCCTTTTTAAACACTCTGCTTGGATGACAGGCTCTTAATCGAGCGAAGATTTCAAGTGTTGATTATCGGCGCTTGAACGGTTTTCTTTGCTTATGCAAATCTCGCTCTTGTTAGCTTGTCTGTTGCTGCTGTGGATGGGTTTTGTCAATAGAATAACAACGCCACGCTGTTTCAGTGATTCTATCGCAATTCCCTCAAGCATCAGTGGTTATACTCAAATCGTATCCGGCTTTCTTTGACAAGGTTGTCACTTTGGAGGTTTTGTGTCTCAAGTGTCTGGCAGACCTTTATTCCATTTGTCAGCCTGAGGTCATGTGCTTGATACTTATTGCACTTGTAAGCGGTTTAGCTGTGAAATGGCATGCAAACGAGGCATTTGGGTCATTCTAACAATGTTCCACTCCTGCCTCGTTTGCATGTCTATAACAACCACAAAAGTTTCCCCGTAGATTTAACAAGTGCATAATTATCTAAAGGACTGCTTGTCTTTGGTGCTTAATTGGAAAGTTTTGAGTGAGTTTAGCGAGAGTGCCGTAAGTCGTGCAGACCCAATACCTGTGTGCTGTAATTAATGTCTTTCAAGGCCTTGTCATTATAAAGGTTACGACAACATGTAAAGGCTGGTAGAAACTGTGTAACGAAACCTCTAACGATCGATATCGGGTTATATGGAGTTCAAATTTACTTCGAACGTTGTTGATATTAAATCTGGCTTGCCACCTTGGTGGCTATTATTATCAACCCGAGGCTATCTCGTAAAATGATTGATTGTTTTGGAAAAGAAAAGCTAGCATCGGCTTTATTTGATTTCTCTGCTGCTTTTGTTTCGTCCTTCGATATGTTATTTTGCTTTACTGAGTGGATCTTCAACAAACATTAAAGTTTTAGAACAGATTTTGTAATTTATACAGTTGTCAAGCATTGACTATATTTCCCACCCTCCTTCCCTTATTTATTATTTGCATTTCAGCTTTTTATTTGTTATACACATTTCAGTTTTCACAGCAGGAAGAGTTGGCAGGTAATTTCTTTTTCCCGAGAAAAATTTACTGTTGCTTTTAAGAATTTGTCTTGGCGGTATTCTTGGGCAGGTGCCATGGGTTTGTTTTTGGAACCGTCGGATAATACTTCCTTTCTTCACTTTTCGAGGACAATTCCCATCTCTCTTTGTCTAAAACCCAAGATTTAGACAAAGCTTCAGGTAGTATATTGTTTCACCATTCGTTATATTGTTGTTTGCGACCAATATGCCCTGAAGGCTGCGCCGCTCAATTTTGGAGGCTTCAATTGATATCGCGTTGAGTTCTCTTCTGTTAATCCTAGAAAAGAAGCTCTCGCGCAAAACACTATTAATTACCAAATCAGGTTTGCCCTAATTGCGTAAACACTTAAAACGCGCCGAAATGAAACATGTTTGGCTTATATCAGACTCACAGTTTTCATTGCGTAGTTAGTTGTAGGTAACACTTGGCTTCAAGAAATTGTTAATAGTCTCAGGCAAGAGTGACTTGTAAATCGGAAATTCAAAGTAAACACTTCAAACTGTGTAAACACTTCTGTCTCTGACTCCTTGTGGTGAAATAGTCAGACCTTATGTAAATAATCAAGGGCTTAATGCGATTTGTGAGAAGTTCATTGCTTATACCAATGCAGAATAGTTAGTTAGGTTCAAAATTTGGTTCACCTTTTGCTGAAGCCATTGTGTCTAATTGTGCGCTCGTTATCTTAATTACTTCTTATTTCAGACGTTCTTTTGTCTTTATTGACAATAATGTGGTGGATCTCGCCCCAATTGCTATGTCCAATCATAGGTTATTGTTTTCGCTATGTATTAGCAATAGTGAGTGCTGCAGGTTTAATTTGATTCACCCAAATTTAGGGAAGAAAAAACTGTACGAGCTCAAAACTGCGTATTTAAACAGCTTCTTCGAAGAATCTTGACCAGAATCTGTTAAACATGTTCTCAAATTAATTGCAGTTCTTTCATTCCCCGTTGATTTTTCCGTCTTGTGTAATAAACTGTTCTTCAAAATAAGTAATACGGTGGGGTTTTTTTCTGCATTTTCATGAAAACACGTTTACAGCAAGCTATACTAGATAAATGTATTGTTGTTTCTAGTTTCAAATTCGAACTGAAATCCTTAATAGCTGCTGGTGCTAACTGGGATATAGAAAATCACTATTTTGAGACGAGTGTAAATCCAGAAAACGGAATCGGAAGCCCATCGGAAGTGTATGCTATGGTATACCCTTCGTGCGTCCAAATATTTACGTTTTATTAGAAACAGACGAACTAAGCGAGATAAGAGGATTGATTCCATGTTTTCCTGCAGATGGGATTAAAAACGACGTCTTCTCCATGCTTGTTTCATTGGACATCACAGACGCACGCTTGAGAAATATCAGTCAAGGTCTTCTTATCGGTGTTAACCCTGTTCGAACTCTGCACAGCAGTTCTTTAGCTCTTTGTTCCTCTTGTCCGATCAATTTTCGTTTGAAAAGAAACAATAAAAAGGATTATGGTAAAAAAAAACGTGGCTTTCGGTGAAAATCTCTTTATGGTTGACAGCTAAAATCTCTCAGCTGCGGACATATAAAATTTTTGTTCCTTTAAATATTCTTACAACGCAACGAAGCAAACAGACCTTTCAAACTGGCGGCAAACTTAATAATGCTTTCTGTAAATAATTTAATATTTCTCAGCCTGTATTTGCAGTTGGAATTCCCCCTCTGAAAGACAACAAACTGAATTATGAATGCTAAACGGAATAACAAATTGTGTTCGTTGCTTTTCTTTTTGTTTAACTTTTGAGTCCCTGCCTTATGTAAATTTATCTTAAACCGGAACGAAAACTGTTATAAATTTATAGTCAACATGATTGAAAACTAATTTATATAATAACCAAATCAATGCGCGCGCTCTGATTGGTCAATCAGCTATGGTTTATTGTGCCGGTAAACTCATGGAAAAATCGCGCGTCTTTTGAATTATTATATAAAAGCAATAGACAACAAGTTTCTATGGTTTGTAGGCTGATAAATCACTTGGGATGTTGGTAGAACACTCGAAGAATTCGTATATCACTCGCCTGCGGGTCGTGATTTACGAATTCTTCTCGTGTACTGTTCTACCAACATCTCGTGTTGTTTATCAGCCTATAAACCATAGAAACTTGTGGTCTAATGCTTAATTGTGTATAGGCCTTTCCTTGGTCATGTAAAGTATCCGTTCGAGTCCTGTTCCTTGTCAGCCGTAACCTCCTACACAGACGCTCTTTGAGTCACACAATCGTCCCTCCCCGCATGTGGGAGAAATATTGCGTGACAAGCCCAGAGGGCGTTTTCGTAGGGGGCTGTGACAGCCGATGCTTTATCATCATCTCTCCGCTCTCGGTCGCAGCGAGCGACTGTGACCGTTACTGACTTCGTCCCCTCCCCCCTCGTCCCTCCCAGACCCTAGACTGTTCAATGCTTGGCTGTCTCCCATTAATTTATACACTAAAATTAAGAAAGACACTGGATTTAAATTGCCTTACTTAACTGGCAACGGCAAACGCCGAAGTCTCCCCACCCCTGCCTTCAAACTGCCTGAGTTTCTCAAACCTCTGCAAAATTTAGTTTTATAATTTTTTTTAAACAGCCATCTTTAATAAAGTAAAAGTATTGCGACGTTTGTGTCGAAAAGCACGTGCTCTAAATAGTTGTTTACTAAAGCCCTGTCCTCACTAGCGACACTAGCAGAAGCAGACAAGAAGGTTAGCGAGGACGGCCGGACATAAAATTAAACATGAGCTTCACCACAAGCAAAAGCGAAAGACTTTCAGCCAACCAATGAGCATTTTATGATTATGCCAACCATGTCCTCACTGAAGATAAGAATAAGCAAAAGAAGAACGCTTATGTTTATATCGTGGCCCTCCTCACTAGCGCATAAACTTGTTATGCTTTGTTTGTGTTTACGCTTATGCTTGCGTGGCAAATGAGGATCGAGCTTGAGGTCAACTAACATCGAAGAGGTAACAGTAAAGTTAAAGCAACAACAATGATTGGACTGATTAGTTTTTTTTGAGATTTGTCGTTTGTGACTTAGCCCCTTATTTGGTGCAAGTGTTAGTCATGCAATGATCGTGACTCCGCGCATGTTTTTCAGGGAGGCGTCCGTTTCTGGAGAGGCTGCGGGCTCAGGAGGAGAAAGATGAAGTCATGCAGGCATTAGAGGAGTACCGCAAGCCGAGAGACGCTCTCTTGATACTGGTGTCGGATTTCATCCGGATCTGTGCTCCTCGACTGGAGGAGCTGGAAGAGGCGTCATTACCTCCTCGCTACACTGTTCCTGAACTACTCGACCACATCAGTGTAAACGTAAGAGTTATTAGTTTCCTGAAAAAAAAACCTACATAAAGGATATTACTGCGCAGAGATAAGAACTTTATCTTCGAGCGTTTGTTAAGAAATAGGCCCTTTGCAGCTAAGCCATCACGTGACCTACTTTTCATAAAATAATGGGCTATAGCTTAACAAATGCCAGAAATGGAAAAAGCATGTCGAGAATATCAAAATGGTCAAATTTGAGACCCCCATCATTAAAAGGTGAGATTTCCTGACAGTCTGAAGTTTTAAAAGAATAAGAAGATTTGTATGGAAAATGTTGCTGGGGAGCAAGACCTTGCTCTCCAGCAACAGTTCCGATACAAAACTTCTAAATTTTCCGAAAATTCAAACTGTCGTATAAACTTACTCTTTCATCCCAGGCGGCTCAAACTTGGCCATTTTGGTATTTTCGATGCGCTCTTTCCATTTCTGGCATTCTTTAAGTTATAGCCCATACCTATATAAAAATTTTCTACGAAAAATTTGATCCCGTGACCCCAGCTGCAAAGGGCCTATTTCATATCTCAAAGAGGACTTGTAAAGTTCTTTTTATTATATCAACACCAATGAAATACAAAGTATTCAACCTTCGCTGCGAAAGACGTGATTTATCATCTCACATGTGAAGATATTATTTTCGCGCGCAACGCCTCCATCTTTTCCTGTGATAAACCGGGTTTTTGTGTTTAAATTGAATTCCTACACATTTTAGTCATGGTATGTAAAGCGAATTGTAAAGCTAAATGACGTCTTTAACATTTCTGTTCTCTTTGCTGGCGTCCAGACCCTCGCCCAGATTGTTTACTCACTCTTGAAGCTGGCAGTCTATGATCACGTGACCCTTTCCTGTCTCGGAGTGAAACGGTAAGAGGGTTCCAGTGTAACCCTGCGTTGTATTCAAGGTGTAAAATGTCTTGATTAGTAATTCCAAGAAGCAAGGGCTAGTAATCTTCTATCTAAGAACCCTGCGTGTAACGCGTTAAATGTGTTGGAGAATCATACACGCTATCAAAAAATCACTGGTTACCATTTGCACGGAGAAACCGGCTCGTCAACGGTTTGTGCAAACGGTTTCACTTTGTGTTTTACCCTCGTCAACTGATAAAGTTATCATCATCGTCTTCAATGGTAAGCAAAATTTTACGATAACTGCAGAAATTCACGCGCGCTCATTGGTTTAATTTTATTGTCCATATGCGGACAGACACATAAATTT
This sequence comes from Platygyra sinensis, assembly GCA_019787425.1. Lineage (NCBI taxonomy): Eukaryota > Metazoa > Cnidaria > Anthozoa > Scleractinia > Merulinidae > Platygyra > Platygyra sinensis. Next base: position 34,781 of record JAHPZR010028841.1, read on the forward strand.
GAAATTCATGCGACGCGTCAGCGAGCGAGAGCGGGCAATTCGACAATTTGTTATCGTAAAAACAAATTGATGTCAGTTTTTAATGCGTCTGTCCTGTTACTGACAATGAATTTCGTCTTAACATTGTCAAAGTAGTCTGCGGATCCACTCGGCTATCGCCTCGTGGATCCACAGCTACTTTGACAATGTTATGACGAAATTCATGATCAATAACAGAACA
>JAHPZR010028841.1:40000-60276 GCA_019787425.1 Platygyra sinensis
CCGTGCGTCTGTCTTTTGCTGATGACAACCTGGAGCTGCCTCGGTCCCTGACTTTTGCGACGCCGCACGAGGGGAAGACCTCACCTGAAGAGATTCCAGAGAGCTTGTACTGTGCAGCTTATCTTGGTAAGGCGTGGTCCAGTCTTCTTCCTCTGTCTCTCTTTGTTTGTTTCACTCTTTGCGTGTGACACTTGATCTTGCGTGACGTTTCGTGATTTGCGTGACTTCGCCCGACTCCATGATGGTTGTAACTGCAATATAGTCACTTACACCGACACCGGTCTAGTCCATCTCTGTTCCTGATAAGCTCCCTTTCTCCAATAAGCACCTCTCCCTTGAGCAACCAAAAGTAAATCAGCGCCCCAGACGCTAACTTAAACCACTACGGCAGTTTGATAATCGAACACACATGGGAGCTCAGTGTGTTTTCTTTCGGAAAAATCCAGTATTGATTAACTTAGTTCTATTGGGAGCTAAATGCCTAACCTACTATTCCTTGCAGGTTTTATCTAAATATCCCAGCAGTAAAATGTGATTTTCACGTGTGTTGTGATATTGTAATTACAGGAATCAAAGTGCTGATGGTTTGTTTTGAAGACCAGCTTGCTACTGAATGGTACAGGATATACCAGGCTATGGAAACAGTCGTGGACGGTCACATAGGTACAAGTATGCTTGTTAAGGTTTTTAATCAATCAGATACACGGACCTGTACCTCGTCAAAATGATCATTTTGGACTCAAATCTGTACAGTGATTTGTCGAAGGCCCGAGCAAATGGTAACTAGCTTTCAGACATTTTTATGAAGATATCTTTTTTCTAAAACGTCCGCCAGACGATTTCACTTTGACGTTACAACCTTGTACATACGTTTTCCATTGAATCACGCTTTTGTGGCTTCAGTGGAGTGTCCAGGCCTCCATCAAGTAAAATGTGTTACGGGTTTTGACTTTTCGAAGCCATACATTAAAGACCCGCGGTAAGAAGCTCAGTAAAATTTAAGAACCTGTTTGGCTAAAATGTCCCAGTTAAGCACCCTTCACAAGAGCATTCTAGGGTAAAATCTCAATACAGGCTCTTATTTTCAAAATATAAACTTTTTTCAAATATATTGCAGTACACATGCGATACGAAAACACGTGCGATACGAAAACACGTGCGATACGAAAAAGGTGGCAAACTATCCAGAACACACAGTGCTGTAAGACCACAACAGTGTACTGTGAATGATTCAACATACAGGCCACACCCATGGGTACAACTTGTTTCCAGTTTTAATCAAGAATTAAGAACCTGAATAAAAACCTGGGTAGCCTAATTTCACAGTAATCGCCATTTATATAGGAGCCTGTGAAGAATAACTTGAAAACCCCAGGTTCTTATACGCGGGTTTTAACTGTACTCATGATGATATCCTTGTAACCGCCGTAGCGAGTTTTGTGAAGCTGAGGTTTCGAATGCTAACCCTACGTCAGAGGGACTACCATTCCGTATTACCTATACTCTTAGTTGCATCACGCAGTGGTAAAAGCGTAATAAGCTGTTTAACATAGCAAACTTTTCTCGTTTCTCAGGTAACGTTGGTTTCTGGGACTTCATGAACTTCTGTGTGTCTTACCGAACCCCTCTGTTCCTGTTAATGGTCCCTCTTATTAGAACAAAGGTAATGTATCAACTATATAGTAATAACATCCTCTATAGCTTTGTTTGTTTGTATACCTTCCCAGATAAAATACAGCCAATCAGAATGCAGGAAGTCCGTTGTATATTCGACGGTATTGCATCACCCTTCCCATCAAGCGCCTTGATTGTGTTGTCCAAAATATTTACAAAGCTAAAGGGTAGTGAAGACTTCGAAGATAACATCAAGGCAAAAACGTTTGGTGTTTTACTTTTTTCACCATTTGAATACAGTTTTTAGCCTTGTGGATATTTTGAATTTGATGGAAATAAACATTGTTCTCTTCCTGGTTTCAATTTTCTCAAGTGTGCGGCCCAAACGTCGATTAAAAATACTGTGGTCAAAGAGAATTGATAACTCTTAGTGCTTTATTTATTTTCTCTTTTTTTACCCTTTGTGATGACATTTTGGCCTGATGACGCCCTTTTAAGGAAAAATTCTCTACTACGTGAAGTATCGTTTGTTACACAAGATAGTTGTTAACAGTTTATAATAGAATTCTGTTACTTAAGGCCCGGTTCATACGTCGCACTTCTGCCGTGTCGAATTCAATTCAATTTAGTGTGGCAGAAATGCGACAGCTGATTCATACGTCGAATTTCTGCCGAATTTAATTCATTGAATTGATACTGCCGTGTATGTCGGTCAGGGAAAAAAATGTTACAAAGTTTACATTACTATCTTATATGGCGGACCAAGATACTCAAAGGAGGCTTTTTATTTTGCAAAAAATTATTGAAGAAAGGCGAAGGAGGAGGCTGACAATGCAATAGTATATGCTGCACTGTCTTCAGCAAAAGCATAGGTTAATAATTCAGTCAACTTTTGCTGTTGATTGTGCTCATTTTGTTCCGTGAAAATGCAGCACGAGTTTACCGATCCTGTCGCCGACTGCGCTTTTCTGCGTAGTCTCTTTTTTTTTTTGGCGGGACCAAATTTTCATTGTCAGACAAAGAACTTTATTCTTCTGAATCTGACTATTCCCACCGTGACGCCATCTTGGATAGCTAGCCTCAGTCTACGCATGCTCAATACATTAACATAATGTATGAATTAGATTCGACACGGCAGAAATTCGACGTTTGAATCGGTGTCGCATTTGTGTCGCATTTTTGTCGGATAATGCGACAAGACCAATCGAACGTGCAGCAGAAATGCGGCAACTGATTCAGACGTCGAATTTCTGCCGAATCAGTTTAATTCGTTGAATTGAATTCGACACGGCAGAAATGCGACGTATGAACCGGACCTAAGGTAATTTAATTCAGTTAAGTAAGCACGGCTTGATGGAAGAGCATATCATGTGAATTGATATCATGGATAAATAAAGAATACCTACCTGCCTTCCAGGTCACCCAACTGCGTCACAACAGCAGCACTGAGCGTGCTCTGAAACAGAGAGTGCTGGACAAGATATCGCGGCCGCCTTTGGTGGTTAACTGTCGTAACGCTCTTATTACTCGTTTCTTAGAGGAACTGTCTTTCATCAAACAGAAGCGCACTGCCGCAGGACTAGAGGAGGTCGGCGAAGAGGAACAGGAGGAAGAGTTGAAGGAAGAGGAAAAGCCTTTAGTGCTACAGCCTCCTCCACTGGGCAGGGAACGCTCTTCCAGTGCACCTGAAGAACCTGCCTCTGCAGATCCTGGGACCGAGGAGGAAAAATTGGTGCCGGCAATGGCACGCTCGACCAGCTTGAAGGTGAAAAAGTCGGTCTCGTTTTCACCGGCGCCAAGCTTCGACGAAGATCAAGGAACTGTCAGTACGTCACTCGGCGATGTTCACGGCGGAAAAGATAAAAGGAAAAAATGGCTTCTACGGAAGCAGGAAACCGTCGAAGAACAAGAGGGTCACAATGACAAGGGCCTTTTAGACGTTGATTCAGGCGGGGACCCTTTTGCACACCAACGAGGTACCACAATGAGGCCGGGAAAGAAAGTTTCCGCAGTGAGAGGGGGGCGTAGGCGCTTTGAAAAATTTCGAGCCGTGACATCGACTGTGATGTCAGAAAGAAAAGCATCAAGCACATCGGTTGAGGTGCAGAGTCAGGTGGAGAGCACAACCAGCGCAGTCATTGAGAGTCAGGGGGAGAGATTTCAAATGGAAGTATTCGAGACAGATGATACGCTGGTGGAGACTATCAACGATCACACAGACTCTCAGGCATCACTCACTCCCCCGATAGCAAGACCAGAGTCTGTAGCAATCTCGCTCTCACCCCACAGTTCTCCGTCAAAGCGGCCACCTGTTCAAGACACAGACGACCAGTTTCCGGATATCTTGGAAGCCATAAAACCCTTGCCTCCCATCCCACCTGTTAAGTTCATTCCTCACTCGGACGAGAAACACGATCCTGCCAACACAAGGAACGGATCAGTTGCGCCCGAGAGCAACCTGGCAGCGGATTACGATGTAGAACGTGCGCAGCGGCTCAGCAGGACCCGATGGTGGCACAAAGTTTATTCAAATGTTGAAATCATTTCCACTGACGAAGATACTCAACGAATTCAAAGAGTGGAGATATCAGTGGCTGATGCCTCAGAAACACAACGCGAGACGAATGTGTGATCGTAAACCAGATGCGAGCGCGGGCAGTTTGCATTTGTTGGCCAACAAATTCACTCTGGTTAGTCATGGTGTTTTTCGAACCAGTTTCAGATCTCCGTGAACTCAAAACACTTACAAATGCATCATAACTTTGTTCAGTAAGGCTGGTTTCCACAAGCGAACAAGGGTACAAGCATCAGCATAACCAACATACGTAGGTGCAGTAGAGTGTTGTTAAAGGTGCTAATGATGATCATCGTATGTCAATTTAATCCTCGTGGACATGAGCAACTTTTTATGACAATTTTTGTATGACAAATTTATTTGATCGTGTTGATGCTCACTACAATTATTCGTCAACCGTTCAAAGTTTAGGGCGCCAATAGTGACTTTGGACAGCAGAGATACGCACAAGCAAGGCGAGGCGGAGTAGTTTCCACCCACCCACCCCCCCCCCCCTCCAAATTATGGTGCTTTATGGTGAATATATTTGCCACATGTTGTGTGGCGCGTTGTCTACACGAGCAATTTTTCATATGTGACAACTTTTATTTGCCACATAGAAGCTAACACGCCAGCTTTTCTGCAAATGTATTTGTCACAAAAAATTCAATTTTCCTCATGTACACGAGCAAATAATTAGAAATTGTCACATAAAAATTGTCCTTTAAAAATTGCTCGGGTTGACGAGGCTTTATGCATGTGCTTATGCGTGAGAACCACCATTTAAGTTAAGAAAAAGAACAAAAACAGCAGGTTAAAGGGGCTCAGTCATGGTTGAACGGTTTGAAAAGTTTAGCTAAACTTTTCAAATTTCGTTGTTTGCAATCCGTGTTAATCTTCTCCATCCTTAACCATCCTTGTTCCTTTATGGTTTATTATCGTCTCTGATGTTTTTCTATCTTTGTTAAGTATTATTTTCAGGTTTCCTTCCATTTAATTTAACGGTAATTTTTGTCGATGCTCAAAATAACTCAAAATACCATGACTGAGCCCCTTTAAATGCCTATTCATGGAACTTCAAAAACGTGCTGTGTGTAGCCAAAGTTTGGTCAATAAATGAAACAGACAGCATTACCATGTACAGCGCTGGAACTACCAGACAAGCAAGTTCAAATAAGTCAATGAAGATGTCGTACGCGAAACCTGACATATGTCCAGGATTGAACGCTAATGAGATTGAAATTCCTTGTGAGAAGCATCACAAAGTGTCCTCATTGATAAAAAGTCACCTAAACACACACAATTCAGTCGAATATGAAGTAGTATGAAAATTTCAAATAACCCTGTCAAGTATGAAGTGCTAATTAAACAATACTTGCGTTCAATCCTGGACATAAGTGAAACCTGACGCGCAGCATTTTTCCATTACATCCTTGAAGAGATAGTTTCTTTTTACTTACAGTATAAACCGAGGGGAAAAAAACATTCTTTTTGAGGACTAATATATGCCACCAGATATATGTATTGTATATATAGAACAAACAGAATAGGAAATAAAACAAGTGAAAGCTATTTGTGCTCTGTTTGTGTTCATTCCTTCCTATCCTCAGATTATTGTTGAGCCGTCACGCTCTGTGGCTGATATCGCTCGCGCGTCCACACGACAAACTCCTGAAAAGCGATGACACCGTTGCTCTTTGAGTCCATTTTATCAAAGAGCTCCCTCAACTGGACATCGTGTATCGGAGCGTTTAACTTCTTCATTCCCCCTACGAAGTCCTCTTTGCTAAGCTTGAGTCCATCACGGTCTTTGGACAGGATTTTGAACAGGTCAATCAAACGCAGTCCTTGTGTACGCACGAAAGCCAAGTACACGTCCAGGATCTCAGGGCGCTTTTTGCGATCTGTTAGACGTTCGCCAGTAATGCTGATATCCCATGAGCATGTAAAGGAAGGCCTTCCTTCCAGTAAAATCTCGAGCTCGCGGGCACAGGCCTTATCGAACACTATATCATCCAGCTGCAACTCTCTTAAGGCACTGGCTGTGTTCTTCTGGATGGCTCTCAACAGGACACAGGCGCCGTAACTTTGAAATGGATTCCGCCCAGTCTTCAAAACCTCCAAAATTTTGTTCGTTTTCAGGATTCTAGCAATCGATACGACACCTTTGTTGGTGATGCAGTTACTGCCGATGTCCAGAACTTTAAGCGTCTGGTTGCACGTCAGCGCTTCCTGAATAGCTGCAACACCGTCATCCAAAAGACCATTCCAGGCAATATTCACCTCTCTTAAGCGCGTATTTGTTTTTAAACCTTCGGCCAGCGCACGCGCGCCTTTCACACGTATGCTGTTCCAGCTTACGTCCAAGTTGTCCAGAATGGAATTCACCTTGATGGCGGAGCCAAGGAAAGTCGCTCCTCTGTCGCCAATGTCATTGTAAGACAAATTTAATTGCGTCAGAGGCGCATCTAACCTTAAAGAATTGCAAAACACCGCAACAGTTTTCCCTTGCAAGTTACACTTGCTAATATTGAGTTCTTTTAGAGTGTTGTTCTGAAGGAGCATGTCTCCGAGTTCGTCTGCAGCGTCCTTGCCTATCTGGTTACCTGACAAATCGACTTTGCTGATGAAGACATTTCTCTTGAGCATCTTAGCAATGTAGGTTATTCCTTTATCATAGATTCCGTTGTCATGTAGATTTAAGGTAGTGACATTAGAGCATCCTTCTAAAGCGGTGCATAAAGCCCGTGTGCCAGAATCTCCCAGACCGTAATGGTTGAGTTCGACAATTTTTTCAGTGGAGCACTGTTTCAGAAACCTCGAGGAAGGCACAATTTTGTTGTTCTTGCATGCGTCAAGATAAATATCTTGAATTGATCGAGAAAGAATTCCGCACTCCTCTTTCTCGATTTTCCACTCCGCGCTTTCCTCTTCCAAGTCAGTGTCGAAAAATTCATCGTCTTCCATTGTCTCGCTAAGCAACCGAGTGGTTTTTAAGGGGCTTGTTAACTACTACCATTGCTGCTGTAAAGCAACTATCTACCTTTGACCTAAGAAAGCCTCTCTGGGATGGAAATCGAGGCAATCACCTCTTGATAATTGAGTAGAGATTTTCTTACTACAGTTATCTCATGAAGAGACGTCGTCCTGAAAGTTGACCTTGGTGCTGTTTTCTATTTGGTTTTTAAATGGAATTCTCAGGACCGTGGTCACATCTTATCACTGCATGAGGTCCTCAAGTTGAGGACGGCTTAGATCACAGTTTTGAATCAGCCCTTGAATTTCATTTGTTCCGCCACGAGATCTAGAGGTTTCGAAAGTGCCATTATTTACGCAAATTCGTAAACAACTTTACCGTATTTTGGCACATTTCATTTTCATTCAGGTGTTTTCAAATCATTTAGTCACGGCCTTCAGTGATTTGGCGTTAATAGTATGTTGTTTTGATATTAAAGAGGAGAATGCTATGCATGTTGTGTGCCAATTAGTCTCTAACATACAGAGATATTTACTACCGCTAACCAAAACAACTGACTGTTAGAAAATTCTTTAGTTAATGAAACTTTAATGATTACTTTGACGGAACTTCATCTAAATTGTGGTCATAAATACCTCCTTTGTGCAGTTCTCTGTACGTCATAACACAAATACTTTCAACAGAAACTACCTTTGAAGGATTTCACTGTTTGAGGTCAATAGAAATAACCCTGCATTTTAATGATGCCGGTAAATGATTCATTTTGTCTTATTTCCCAATTAAGAAGTATTTTGAAGTCTTCAACTTTCAGAAAAAAAGAAAACAACTTCTAATGATAAGCATATGTCGGCATAGAACCGATTACAATACTTCAAAATTTAAAACAGGTAGTTTAAGAATAGAAGATTTATACAGATTGTTTTTGTTGATTTAAGTTGAAGAACATGTTTATGATCAAGACTGCTTTTATCTTGCAACAGTTACTCGTAAACGTAAAATATTTGTATATCATGTCGATTTTTCATTATTAATACACCTTGCAATACACTGAAGCGGGCCACGAATATAGCGTTTTATAATATTTCTTAGATATAATTGCAGGTGGCAAAATTACAATACCCGTCAAAATTGAAATTTAAGGGCGTAAATTTGTCGGAAAAAAATTGTGAGTTTCCTAAAAGTTTCTCTTCATTTTCCCGCGGCTGTTAAAAGACAATTTTTGGGAGACCAAAACTTGTTCTACACTGTACCCATGCATGCAGCTCGAAAATTTCGAATTCTGCAGTCAAAGATAAGTAGTATTTCACGGCATAGAATCTTCACAGAAATATTTACTTCGTTCCGTGTTGGTGCACACCGTTATCGACTTGCGGGAAACCCGCAAATTAATAAGGTTGCATATTTTAATAAACTTTTCAGTTGTGAAGATTACTTTTTCTGCTGTTTCATCGCGACAAAACTCTTGAAACCTGACCACGCCGTCCTGGTCAACATCGAGAATGTCAAACAACTCATGGAGTTGCGCTTTTTTGAGGCGAACACCAAGCCTGAGGAGGCCTTGAACGAACCTCTCCCTGTCCACAGTCATCCGCAGCGCACTGAAGTCGTTCCTGGTGATAATCCTAAACAAGTCGATCAACCTCCAACCCCGGCTGCTGACGAAAGACAAAAACTTCTGCACTACAAGGGGTGTTTCGGAAGGGTTACGCCTTAGCATAGTCGGCATCGGATCGCCACCTTTGACTACTGTTCCCCACAGGCATGTGAACCCAGGTCGTTCTTTATTCAACTTCTCCAGTTCTCTCAAACATGCCTGGTCTAATGTGGTATCATCCATGTCGAGTGTCTTCAGCGCACTCGAAGTTTGTTTCCTAATTTCCTTGAGAAGTTTGTAAACGCCGTAGACGTGGAACCGATTTCGGCCAATTTTCAGAGTGTTAAGAGTTGTATTCGTTGAAAGGCCCTCCGATATCGCTTGGACGCCGGTCTCGTTGAATCCGCAGTTGCTCACGTCTAAAACTCGTAAAGACTTATTCATGGCGAGCACCTCGGCAATTTCCGTTGCTCCTTCGTTTGATATACTGTTACGCGAAATGTCGAGATTTTGTAAGACTGTGTTAGCTTTGAGGCCTTTTGATATAGCTGCAATGCCTCGTAAGTGGATTGCATTCCAACTAAGATTCAGAACTTCAAGTGAACTATTGGCGCTTAAGAAGGACCCAAGCATGATTGCTCCCTCGTCACCTAGTTCATTGCCTTTCAGATTTAGGACAATGAGGTGAATTCTGTTAGATTTTAGTAGAAGCATTGGCATGTCTCTCTCGTGTAAGCCGCAGTTTTCTAAACCCAAATTCTGAAGGCAAACGTTTTCATTTAACATTTCACCTAAACACTTAACCCCTTTGGTTCCTAATCGATTTTCCGAAACATCGAGCTGTGAGATGAAACAATTGTCCTTTAACATGTCGGCCAGGGCGTTAGCCCCCATGTGTGATATGCCGTTATCACAAAGATTCAACTTCGTGATCGTTATGTTTCGTGTCAGCGCAGAAGAAACAGCAGCAACCCCACTATCGCCAATGCTTCTACTAAAATCTAACAGAATTCACCTCATTGTCCTAAATCTGAAAGGCAATGAACTAGGTGACGAGGGAGCAATCATGCTTGGGTCCTTCTTAAGCGCCAATAGTTCACTTGAAGTTCTGAATCTTAGTTGGAATGCAATCCACTTACGAGGCATTGCAGCTATATCAAAAGGCCTCAAAGCTAACACAGTCTTACAAAATCTCGACATTTCGCGTAACAGTATATCAAACGAAGGAGCAACGGAAATTGCCGAGGTGCTCGCCATGAATAAGTCTTTACGAGTTTTAGACGTGAGCAACTGCGGATTCAACGAGACCGGCGTCCAAGCGATATCGGAGGGCCTTTCAACGAATACAACTCTTAACACTCTGAAAATTGGCCGAAATCGGTTCCACGTCTACGGCGTTTACAAACTTCTCAAGGAAATTAGGAAACAAACTTCGAGTGCGCTGAAGACACTCGACATGGATGATACCACATTAGACCAGGCATGTTTGAGAGAACTGGAGAAGTTGAATAAAGAACGACCTGGGTTCACATGCCTGTGGGGAACAGTAGTCAAAGGTGGCGATCCGATGCCGACTATGCTAAGGCGTAACCCTTCCGAAACACCCCTTGTAGTGCAGAAGTTTTTGTCTTTCGTCAGCAGCCGGGGTTGGAGGTTGATCGACTTGTTTAGGATTATCACCAGGAACGACTTCAGTGCGCTGCGGATGACTGTGGACAGGGAGAGGTTCGTTCAAGGCCTCCTCAGGCTTGGTGTTCGCCTCAAAAAAGCGCAACTCCATGAGTTGTTTGACATTCTCGATGTTGACCAGGACGGCGTGGTCAGGTTTCAAGAGTTTTGTCGCGATGAAACAGCAGAAAAAGTAATCTTCACAACTGAAAAGTTTATTAAAATATGCAACCTTATTAATTTGCGGGTTTCCCGCAAGTCGATAACGGTGTGCACCAACACGGAACGAAGTAAATATTTCTGTGAAGATTCTATGCCGTGAAATACTACTTATCTTTGACTGCAGAATTCGAAATTTCGAGCTGCATGCATGGGTACAGTGTAGAACAAGTTTTGGTCTCCCCAAAAATTGTCTTTTAACAGCCGCGGGAAAATGAAGAGAAACTTTTAGGAAACTCACAATTTTTTTTCCGACAAATTTACGCCTTAAATTTCAATTTTGACGGGTATTGTAATTTTGCCACCTGCAATTATATCTAAGAAATATTATAAAACGCTATATTCGTGGCCCGCTTCAGTGTATTGCAAGGTGTATTAATTAATGAAAAATCGACATGATATACAAATATTTTACGTTTACGAGTAACTGTTGCAAGATAAAAGCAGTCTTGATCATAAACATGTTCTTCAACTTAAATCAACAAAAACAATCTGTATAAATCTTCTATTCTTAAACTACCTGTTTTAAATTTTGAAGTATTGTAATCGGTTCTATGCCGACATATGCTTATCATTAGAAGTTGTTTTCTTTTTTTCTGAAAGTTGAAGACTTCAAAATACTTCTTAATTGGGAAATAAGACAAAATGAATCATTTACCGGCATCATTAAAATGCAGGGTTATTTCTATTGACCTCAAACAGTGAAATCCTTCAAAGGTAGTTTCTGTTGAAAGTATTTGTGTTATGACGTACAGAGAACTGCACAAAGGAGGTATTTATGACCACAATTTAGATGAAGTTCCGTCAAAGTAATCATTAAAGTTTCATTAACTAAAGAATTTTCTAACAGTCAGTTGTTTTGGTTAGCGGTAGTAAATATCTCTGTATGTTAGAGACTAATTGGCACACAACATGCATAGCATTCTCCTCTTTAATATCAAAACAACATACTATTAACGCCAAATCACTGAAGGCCGTGACTAAATGATTTGAAAACACCTGAATGAAAATGAAATGTGCCAAAATACGGTAAAGTTGTTTACGAATTTGCGTAAATAATGGCACTTTCGAAACCTCTAGATCTCGTGGCGGAACAAATGAAATTCAAGGGCTGATTCAAAACTGTGATCTAAGCCGTCCTCAACTTGAGGACCTCATGCAGTGATAAGATGTGACCACGGTCCTGAGAATTCCATTTAAAAACCAAATAGAAAACAGCACCAAGGTCAACTTTCAGGACGACGTCTCTTCATGAGATAACTGTAGTAAGAAAATCTCTACTCAATTATCAAGAGGTGATTGCCTCGATTTCCATCCCAGAGAGGCTTTCTTAGGTCAAAGGTAGATAGTTGCTTTACAGCAGCAATGGTAGTAGTTAACAAGCCCCTTAAAAACCACTCGGTTGCTTAGCGAGACAATGGAAGACGATGAATTTTTCGACACTGACTTGGAAGAGGAAAGCGCGGAGTGGAAAATCGAGAAAGAGGAGTGCGGAATTCTTTCTCGATCAATTCAAGATATTTATCTTGACGCATGCAAGAACAACAAAATTGTGCCTTCCTCGAGGTTTCTGAAACAGTGCTCCACTGAAAAAATTGTCGAACTCAACCATTACGGTCTGGGAGATTCTGGCACACGGGCTTTATGCACCGCTTTAGAAGGATGCTCTAATGTCACTACCTTAAATCTACATGACAACGGAATCTATGATAAAGGAATAACCTACATTGCTAAGATGCTCAAGAGAAATGTCTTCATCAGCAAAGTCGATTTGTCAGGTAACCAGATAGGCAAGGACGCTGCAGACGAACTCGGAGACATGCTCCTTCAGAACAACACTCTAAAAGAACTCAATATTAGCAAGTGTAACTTGCAAGGGAAAACTGTTGCGGTGTTTTGCAATTCTTTAAGGTTAGATGCGCCTCTGACGCAATTAAATTTGTCTTACAATGACATTGGCGACAGAGGAGCGACTTTCCTTGGCTCCGCCATCAAGGTGAATTCCATTCTGGACAACTTGGACGTAAGCTGGAACAGCATACGTGTGAAAGGCGCGCGTGCGCTGGCCGAAGGTTTAAAAACAAATACGCGCTTAAGAGAGGTGAATATTGCCTGGAATGGTCTTTTGGATGACGGTGTTGCAGCTATTCAGGAAGCGCTGACGTGCAACCAGACGCTTAAAGTTCTGGACATCGGCAGTAACTGCATCACCAACAAAGGTGTCGTATCGATTGCTAGAATCCTGAAAACGAACAAAATTTTGGAGGTTTTGAAGACTGGGCGGAATCCATTTCAAAGTTACGGCGCCTGTGTCCTGTTGAGAGCCATCCAGAAGAACACAGCCAGTGCCTTAAGAGAGTTGCAGCTGGATGATATAGTGTTCGATAAGGCCTGTGCCCGCGAGCTCGAGATTTTACTGGAAGGAAGGCCTTCCTTTACATGCTCATGGGATATCAGCATTACTGGCGAACGTCTAACAGATCGCAAAAAGCGCCCTGAGATCCTGGACGTGTACTTGGCTTTCGTGCGTACACAAGGACTGCGTTTGATTGACCTGTTCAAAATCCTGTCCAAAGACCGTGATGGACTCAAGCTTAGCAAAGAGGACTTCGTAGGGGGAATGAAGAAGTTAAACGCTCCGATACACGATGTCCAGTTGAGGGAGCTCTTTGATAAAATGGACTCAAAGAGCAACGGTGTCATCGCTTTTCAGGAGTTTGTCGTGTGGACGCGCGAGCGATATCAGCCACAGAGCGTGACGGCTCAACAATAATCTGAGGATAGGAAGGAATGAACACAAACAGAGCACAAATAGCTTTCACTTGTTTTATTTCCTATTCTGTTTGTTCTATATATACAATACATATATCTGGTGGCATATATTAGTCCTCAAAAAGAATGTTTTTTTCCCCCTCGGTTTATACTGTAAGTAAAAAGAAACTATCTCTTCAAGGATGTAATGGAAAAATGCTGCGCGTCAGGTTTCACTTATGTCCAGGATTGAACGCAAGTATTGTTTAATTAGCACTTCATACTTGACAGGGTTATTTGAAATTTTCATACTACTTCATATTCGACTGAATTGTGTGTGTTTAGGTGACTTTTTATCAATGAGGACACTTTGTGATGCTTCTCACAAGGAATTTCAATCTCATTAGCGTTCAATCCTGGACATATGTCAGGTTTCGCGTACGACATCTTCATTGACTTATTTGAACTTGCTTGTCTGGTAGTTCCAGCGCTGTACATGGTAATGCTGTCTGTTTCATTTATTGACCAAACTTTGGCTACACACAGCACGTTTTTGAAGTTCCATGAATAGGCATTTAAAGGGGCTCAGTCATGGTATTTTGAGTTATTTTGAGCATCGACAAAAATTACCGTTAAATTAAATGGAAGGAAACCTGAAAATAATACTTAACAAAGATAGAAAAACATCAGAGACGATAATAAACCATAAAGGAACAAGGATGGTTAAGGATGGAGAAGATTAACACGGATTGCAAACAACGAAATTTGAAAAGTTTAGCTAAACTTTTCAAACCGTTCAACCATGACTGAGCCCCTTTAACCTGCTGTTTTTGTTCTTTTTCTTAACTTAAATGGTGGTTCTCACGCATAAGCACATGCATAAAGCCTCGTCAACCCGAGCAATTTTTAAAGGACAATTTTTATGTGACAATTTCTAATTATTTGCTCGTGTACATGAGGAAAATTGAATTTTTTGTGACAAATACATTTGCAGAAAAGCTGGCGTGTTAGCTTCTATGTGGCAAATAAAAGTTGTCACATATGAAAAATTGCTCGTGTAGACAACGCGCCACACAACATGTGGCAAATATATTCACCATAAAGCACCATAATTTGGAGGGGGGGGGGGGTGGGTGGGTGGAAACTACTCCGCCTCGCCTTGCTTGTGCGTATCTCTGCTGTCCAAAGTCACTATTGGCGCCCTAAACTTTGAACGGTTGACGAATAATTGTAGTGAGCATCAACACGATCAAATAAATTTGTCATACAAAAATTGTCATAAAAAGTTGCTCATGTCCACGAGGATTAAATTGACATACGATGATCATCATTAGCACCTTTAACAACACTCTACTGCACCTACGTATGTTGGTTATGCTGATGCTTGTACCCTTGTTCGCTTGTGGAAACCAGCCTTACTGAACAAAGTTATGATGCATTTGTAAGTGTTTTGAGTTCACGGAGATCTGAAACTGGTTCGAAAAACACCATGACTAACCAGAGTGAATTTGTTGGCCAACAAATGCAAACTGCCCGCGCTCGCATCTGGTTTACGATCACACATTCGTCTCGCGTTGTGTTTCTGAGGCATCAGCCACTGATATCTCCACTCTTTGAATTCGTTGAGTATCTTCGTCAGTGGAAATGATTTCAACATTTGAATAAACTTTGTGCCACCATCGGGTCCTGCTGAGCCGCTGCGCACGTTCTACATCGTAATCCGCTGCCAGGTTGCTCTCGGGCGCAACTGATCCGTTCCTTGTGTTGGCAGGATCGTGTTTCTCGTCCGAGTGAGGAATGAACTTAACAGGTGGGATGGGAGGCAAGGGTTTTATGGCTTCCAAGATATCCGGAAACTGGTCGTCTGTGTCTTGAACAGGTGGCCGCTTTGACGGAGAACTGTGGGGTGAGAGCGAGATTGCTACAGACTCTGGTCTTGCTATCGGGGGAGTGAGTGATGCCTGAGAGTCTGTGTGATCGTTGATAGTCTCCACCAGCGTATCATCTGTCTCGAATACTTCCATTTGAAATCTCTCCCCCTGACTCTCAATGACTGCGCTGGTTGTGCTCTCCACCTGACTCTGCACCTCAACCGATGTGCTTGATGCTTTTCTTTCTGACATCACAGTCGATGTCACGGCTCGAAATTTTTCAAAGCGCCTACGCCCCCCTCTCACTGCGGAAACTTTCTTTCCCGGCCTCATTGTGGTACCTCGTTGGTGTGCAAAAGGGTCCCCGCCTGAATCAACGTCTAAAAGGCCCTTGTCATTGTGACCCTCTTGTTCTTCGACGGTTTCCTGCTTCCGTAGAAGCCATTTTTTCCTTTTATCTTTTCCGCCGTGAACATCGCCGAGTGACGTACTGACAGTTCCTTGATCTTCGTCGAAGCTTGGCGCCGGTGAAAACGAGACCGACTTTTTCACCTTCAAGCTGGTCGAGCGTGCCATTGCCGGCACCAATTTTTCCTCCTCGGTCCCAGGATCTGCAGAGGCAGGTTCTTCAGGTGCACTGGAAGAGCGTTCCCTGCCCAGTGGAGGAGGCTGTAGCACTAAAGGCTTTTCCTCTTCCTTCAACTCTTCCTCCTGTTCCTCTTCGCCGACCTCCTCTAGTCCTGCGGCAGTGCGCTTCTGTTTGATGAAAGACAGTTCCTCTAAGAAACGAGTAATAAGAGCGTTACGACAGTTAACCACCAAAGGCGGCCGCGATATCTTGTCCAGCACTCTCTGTTTCAGAGCACGCTCAGTGCTGCTGTTGTGACGCAGTTGGGTGACCTGGAAGGCAGGTAGGTATTCTTTATTTATCCATGATATCAATTCACATGATATGCTCTTCCATCAAGCCGTGCTTACTTAACTGAATTAAATTACCTTAGGTCCGGTTCATACGTCGCATTTCTGCCGTGTCGAATTCAATTCAACGAATTAAACTGATTCGGCAGAAATTCGACGTCTGAATCAGTTGCCGCATTTCTGCTGCACGTTCGATTGGTCTTGTCGCATTATCCGACAAAAATGCGACACAAATGCGACACCGATTCAAACGTCGAATTTCTGCCGTGTCGAATCTAATTCATACATTATGTTAATGTATTGAGCATGCGTAGACTGAGGCTAGCTATCCAAGATGGCGTCACGGTGGGAATAGTCAGATTCAGAAGAATAAAGTTCTTTGTCTGACAATGAAAATTTGGTCCCGCCAAAAAAAAAAAGAGACTACGCAGAAAAGCGCAGTCGGCGACAGGATCGGTAAACTCGTGCTGCATTTTCACGGAACAAAATGAGCACAATCAACAGCAAAAGTTGACTGAATTATTAACCTATGCTTTTGCTGAAGACAGTGCAGCATATACTATTGCATTGTCAGCCTCCTCCTTCGCCTTTCTTCAATAATTTTTTGCAAAATAAAAAGCCTCCTTTGAGTATCTTGGTCCGCCATATAAGATAGTAATGTAAACTTTGTAACATTTTTTTCCCTGACCGACATACACGGCAGTATCAATTCAATGAATTAAATTCGGCAGAAATTCGACGTATGAATCAGCTGTCGCATTTCTGCCACACTAAATTGAATTGAATTCGACACGGCAGAAGTGCGACGTATGAACCGGGCCTTAAGTAACAGAATTCTATTATAAACTGTTAACAACTATCTTGTGTAACAAACGATACTTCACGTAGTAGAGAATTTTTCCTTAAAAGGGCGTCATCAGGCCAAAATGTCATCACAAAGGGTAAAAAAAGAGAAAATAAATAAAGCACTAAGAGTTATCAATTCTCTTTGACCACAGTATTTTTAATCGACGTTTGGGCCGCACACTTGAGAAAATTGAAACCAGGAAGAGAACAATGTTTATTTCCATCAAATTCAAAATATCCACAAGGCTAAAAACTGTATTCAAATGGTGAAAAAAGTAAAACACCAAACGTTTTTGCCTTGATGTTATCTTCGAAGTCTTCACTACCCTTTAGCTTTGTAAATATTTTGGACAACACAATCAAGGCGCTTGATGGGAAGGGTGATGCAATACCGTCGAATATACAACGGACTTCCTGCATTCTGATTGGCTGTATTTTATCTGGGAAGGTATACAAACAAACAAAGCTATAGAGGATGTTATTACTATATAGTTGATACATTACCTTTGTTCTAATAAGAGGGACCATTAACAGGAACAGAGGGGTTCGGTAAGACACACAGAAGTTCATGAAGTCCCAGAAACCAACGTTACCTGAGAAACGAGAAAAGTTTGCTATGTTAAACAGCTTATTACGCTTTTACCACTGCGTGATGCAACTAAGAGTATAGGTAATACGGAATGGTAGTCCCTCTGACGTAGGGTTAGCATTCGAAACCTCAGCTTCACAAAACTCGCTACGGCGGTTACAAGGATATCATCATGAGTACAGTTAAAACCCGCGTATAAGAACCTGGGGTTTTCAAGTTATTCTTCACAGGCTCCTATATAAATGGCGATTACTGTGAAATTAGGCTACCCAGGTTTTTATTCAGGTTCTTAATTCTTGATTAAAACTGGAAACAAGTTGTACCCATGGGTGTGGCCTGTATGTTGAATCATTCACAGTACACTGTTGTGGTCTTACAGCACTGTGTGTTCTGGATAGTTTGCCACCTTTTTCGTATCGCACGTGTTTTCGTATCGCACGTGTTTTCGTATCGCATGTGTACTGCAATATATTTGAAAAAAGTTTATATTTTGAAAATAAGAGCCTGTATTGAGATTTTACCCTAGAATGCTCTTGTGAAGGGTGCTTAACTGGGACATTTTAGCCAAACAGGTTCTTAAATTTTACTGAGCTTCTTACCGCGGGTCTTTAATGTATGGCTTCGAAAAGTCAAAACCCGTAACACATTTTACTTGATGGAGGCCTGGACACTCCACTGAAGCCACAAAAGCGTGATTCAATGGAAAACGTATGTACAAGGTTGTAACGTCAAAGTGAAATCGTCTGGCGGACGTTTTAGAAAAAAGATATCTTCATAAAAATGTCTGAAAGCTAGTTACCATTTGCTCGGGCCTTCGACAAATCACTGTACAGATTTGAGTCCAAAATGATCATTTTGACGAGGTACAGGTCCGTGTATCTGATTGATTAAAAACCTTAACAAGCATACTTGTACCTATGTGACCGTCCACGACTGTTTCCATAGCCTGGTATATCCTGTACCATTCAGTAGCAAGCTGGTCTTCAAAACAAACCATCAGCACTTTGATTCCTGTAATTACAATATCACAACACACGTGAAAATCACATTTTACTGCTGGGATATTTAGATAAAACCTGCAAGGAATAGTAGGTTAGGCATTTAGCTCCCAATAGAACTAAGTTAATCAATACTGGATTTTTCCGAAAGAAAACACACTGAGCTCCCATGTGTGTTCGATTATCAAACTGCCGTAGTGGTTTAAGTTAGCGTCTGGGGCGCTGATTTACTTTTGGTTGCTCAAGGGAGAGGTGCTTATTGGAGAAAGGGAGCTTATCAGGAACAGAGATGGACTAGACCGGTGTCGGTGTAAGTGACTATATTGCAGTTACAACCATCATGGAGTCGGGCGAAGTCACGCAAATCACGAAACGTCACGCAAGATCAAGTGTCACACGCAAAGAGTGAAACAAACAAAGAGAGACAGAGGAAGAAGACTGGACCACGCCTTACCAAGATAAGCTGCACAGTACAAGCTCTCTGGAATCTCTTCAGGTGAGGTCTTCCCCTCGTGCGGCGTCGCAAAAGTCAGGGACCGAGGCAGCTCCAGGTTGTCATCAGCAAAAGACAGACGCACGGGACCCGCACCGGGGGTGGATGAATTCTTGGTGGTGACTGTAACCAGGAAGCAACTTAGAGCGTACGAGACATCTTCGAAGGAAGCCTTTGGTGCATCTGAAATGAACACAAATCAAGTACCTGTTAACTCTAGGGACTTATAACAACTAGCCGCGCTCTCCCTCCATCAAGACCCGGCTATTCGAAAGGTGACTAACCCTAACCAAGGACGAAAGGCAACTCCACGTTCTTATATATGTTGCATGCAAGAGTTTTTCGATGCTAGTTTTTTGTAGTTGTTCCGGATGATGTGTTGCCAGCGCAACCCGCTCCTTCTCTGAACCGAATAGAAGGTAGTTTTCCTATGTTTTCAAAGAAAACAGTATAATATAATAATAACAATAACAATAACAATAACAATGACAATGACAATGACAATGACAATGACAATGACAATAACACTAATACTAATACTAATACTAATACTAATAATAATAATAATAATAATAATAATAATAATGATAATAATAACTGTGTAAGTGTCTTATGTATTTAGCACTGTAGTGCTAATTGAGGACACTGTAAATAAGGAACAGAATATTTCAAATAGAACATAAACTATTAAGAATCCCAACTGGTGGGAGGCTGACCAGTTGGCTATTTACATAACGCGGTCGAGGAGTTGAACTCGGGACTACCGAGAACAAATCCAGATAGTAGCAGGGTGCCGGAGGATTTGAACCAGGGACCTCCAGGGCCCTAAACCACTCGACCACGCTGCCTCGCTAAACAGTGCACTTTTAGGTCTAGAGCGTTCCTCTTATGTGTCCGCTAGCAGTTTTTCCTCGACCTCAAGCGAACATAATTTCCTTAGAGAACAGGGAACACCATCTTTTATCTGGTAAATGATGCACGCACGAGAGCACGAGAGACGCGAGAAACACAAGGCGCAGCCGAGAGCAACCCTAGCTTCTTTTGTGCGCTCCAAACTTTCCAAGTACATTACAACACGATGGTGCTCAGTGAAACTCATTGCCAATGAAAACAGCCAAGCGAGGTTAACGTTGTTTACGCCATGAGAGTACCTCGTTGCATTATGATGGTCGTTTACGTTGCGC
>JAHPZR010028842.1:0-2500 GCA_019787425.1 Platygyra sinensis
AAAATATCTTCCTCATGACTTATGCGAAATAAAACTGATGGTTACTGCTAATGGTTCCTTCTAAATCTAAGCGTTCGCACTATTTGCTTCGAAGTACAAGTTTAATAAACATATTTCATGTATTATTCTTACATCTGAGATTGCCGATTTTCTGGGACACCCAGTCTGCACACAACAAATATACAGATAACATGCAAATTACAGTGGGCACGTAAATAGTGTTGATCACAGCTCTAATAATCACTACACTCCAAAAGACAAATGAAGTGGTGCAGAAGAGAAATGATACCTTCCAGCTCGGTGGGGGCTGCTCCAGAAAATGCATCAAGCGGCCAGCGTGAAGGATGGAGTATCTGAGAGCAATACAGCTGCCGTAACACAACAGTGTGTTATCACGTGACAGGTAATTATCCCAGAGGATTTCCAAGGGCTTCATGTCGAACCATCTCACTACCTCTGTGGCAAGTGGAAGAACCTGAAAGAAAATACAAGAGACTCGTCGATCATGCCAAAATGAATTCATACACTGTAAGGGTACATTTTCCAGTACAATGTTGCTTCACTCAACACTGATATTACAAGCTGGAAAGTACTTTGAAAACTTGCTACGAATATTACCACCGCAATAGGCCCTTCCCACGATCCGGTCACATTGTGCAAAGTCACACATGCTAGGACGCAAGTTGCACAGTGGGACTTCCAAAACAAGGGCAGGTCAAGGTGGTAGATACGACTCGCTTTGTTTTGGAAGTCCCACTGTGCAACCTGCGTCTCGGCCAACCTCGTTCATCGGGTCTCTCATCTTAGTAAGATGAGAGACCCTGGGAACGAGGTTGCCCGGCATGTGTGATTTTGTACCATGTGACCGGATCGTACAAATGCCCTATTACGTGCGAGCCGCTCCCATCTGGCCTCGTAGTTCAGTCGGTAGGGCAATGATGATCTAATCCGAAGAACCATGGTTCGAATCCAACCGAGGTCAAATAGTTTTTTCTCTACCACGTGTGGTCCCCCATTTCTTTTCCAGGGGTGACGTCCAGCATTCCAATTATTCCATGATTCTGGGAGTTAACTCTCTACTTTAATTCAATTTATTTCAATGAAGATATTACTTTAAGCAGAACCGACTCACCTGCTGTCCCATCCTTCGAAGTTCCCACCTTGTATCCGCTAAACACTCGATTGTCTGAAGCACTACCTGGTAAGTTGAACAGCAGAGACCAATTTACAAAAACATTTTTAACAATGATTAAAATTACTTAAGGTTTTCCTAATAAAAGGCGCTACTTATCAACATCTCACTGCTTCTGCTTATGCTTGTGAGATAGTGAGAACCAGCCTTATCGGGAAATAGATTTTATGGAAATTCGCTCATTAAAAGTAAAACGGACTCTTAATAAACCAAGTCCTCTTACTTGTGATAGGACAGACGACAAAGTACCGAGCTGAAGAAAATTTGTCCACTGAGGCACGTCTTCTCTGAAAGTTCAGAAATCACAATATAAAATATACATAGGTTTGAATCAAAGTACTGCTACTCAGGTTCAAAATGATCAGTAAAGAACGTGAAACTCACTCTAAAGTGGATAAGCTCAGTGACACATTTCTAGATGGTTCATCCCCTAAAATTCAAAACAGAAAACAAACATGTTCAACTGCACTCGAAAATCTTGCAAATTAATGATGCATTTGTAAGCTCTCGGCCAATCTAAAGAGAGTATTCAAAAGTCATAACCACTGGCTTTCTGTCATTGTATACACTTGCATTACACCAGAGAGGACAAATGCAATGACATCATAGCTGTATAGCATTCCTGATACCTTGTTAGTACAATGTAGATCTGTATGCCTTAAGGACTTACATATAGCATTTTTATTACCGTTATCTGCAGTAGATTATCTCCGCTAGTTGCAAACATGATGTAATCACATGCGCATTTACATGTATGGCAATCAACATTTCAAACACAAGATACATCACAACACTTAATGAGACAAAAGGTGTACCAGACTGCGAGCTGCTCCAACCGAACGGCGATTTTAAACTCTGGAAGATAACTTCATCGGTAAGATCCTGCAATAAATAATATTATTATTCATTCAAAATATTTCCACGTTTCTGATCAATTGGTTAAAACCACACGCGTAATTCACCATAACCAGCTGCTGTTGACCAAGTATATCGAATCAATGACGTCAAATGTGCAGCTCGCTGCAAATTATGAAATCGATGACGTCAAAATGACGTCAAAAGTGCAGCCCGCCTGCAGATTATTGAACCGTTGACCGAGAAAAACTGGGGACGATGTTGTGTTATTTTTGGTGAGCGGAAAAACAAAGAGCGAAATGGCGAGACTCCTTAAAGAACGGGGACATATTTTAAATGAATAATAAAGCAATTATTAAATTCGGCTTTCGTAGGATATGAAGAATTTTGCAGATATCCACCTCGGCCTTCGGCCTCTGTGGATAACACCCTCCTTGATCTGCAGAATTCTTC
>JAHPZR010028842.1:5000-24961 GCA_019787425.1 Platygyra sinensis
TAATGCTGTCAGCTGGTCAATCTCTTTTAATAGTGTGGTTAGCTGTTTTAATTGTATCTTGTTAGTAGTATAGTGCTGTCAGCTGGTCAGTCTCTTTTAATTATAGTGTGGTTAGCTGTTTTAATTGTACCTTGTTAGTAGTATAATGCTGTCAGCTGGTCAGTCTCTTTTAATAGTGTGGTTAGCTGTTTTAATTGTATCTTGTTAGTAGTATAGTGCTGTCAGCTGGTCAGTCTCTTTTAATTATAGTGTGGTTAGCTGTTTTAATTGTACCTTGTTAGTAGTATAATGCTGTCAGCTGGTCAGTCTCTTTTAATAGTGTGGTTAGCTGTTTTAATTGTATCTTGTTAGTAGTATAGTGCTGTTAGCTGGTCAGTCTCTTTTAATTATAGTGTGGTTAGCTGTTTTTAATTGTATCTTGTTAGTAGTATAGTGCTGTCAGCTGGTCAGTCTCTTTTAATTATAGTGTGGTTAGCTGTTTTAATTGTATCTTGTTAGTAGTATAGTGCTGTCAGCTGGTCAGTCTCTTTTAATTATAGTGTGGTTAGCTGTTTTAATTGTATCTTGTTAGTAGTATAGTGCTGTCAGCTGGTCAGTCTCTTTTAATTATAGTGTGGTTAGCTGTTTTAATTGTATCTTGTTAGTAGTATAATGCTGTCAGCTGGTCAGTCTCTTTTAATAGTGTGGTTAGCTGTTTTAATTGTATCTTGTTAGTAGTATAGTGCTGTCAGCTGGTCAGTCTCTTTTAATTATAGTGTGGTTAGCTGTTTTAATTGTATCTTGTTAGTAGTATAGTGCTGTCAGCTGGTCAGTCTCTTGTAATAGTGTGGTTAGATGTTTTAATTGTATCTTATTAATAGTATAGTGTTGTTAGCTGGTCAGTCTCATTTAATAGTGGGGTTAGCTGTTTTAAATGTATCTTATTAGTAGTATAGTGCTGTTGGGTAGTCAGGCTCTTTTAAGAGTGTGGTGAGCTGTTTTAATCGTATCTTGTTAGTAGTATAGTGCTGTTGGGTAGTCAGTCTCTTTTAATAGTGTGGTTAGCTGTTTCAATCGTATCTTGTTAGTAGTATAGTGCTGCTAGCTGGTCAGTCTCTTTTAATAGTGTGGTTAGATGTTTTAATTCACTCACCAGAGCAAATGTGCTTGTTTGTGGAAGTCTAAATGGTCTCTTGGGAGGGATCTGTGGCGCGGCTACAGAGTACTGTCTTATCAGCTGTTTTGTATGTGTGTCAGCATCAACAGCAGCACAGGAAGCTGCTCTCCTGTGTCATAAGTGAAATAACATGTTAATCATTTAAGAGCAAACTTGTCACTGCCTTGCACTTGTTATACTCTAATAATAACTTACATTGGTTTCTTCCTTAATGTAAAGCTGCTTTCTCTGCTGTGCTGTATCGTTTCTGTGGTCGCGTGCTTGTTGTCCGTGACACCACTCTCCCCTTCCTAGAAGTAAAAAAGACCCTTTTAGCCATGTTGGCCCTGTTAGCCCCTAAAGAAATAAGTCTTTCTCAGGTCTTTATACAGTAGTTGATACCAGGCTTAAAGCCAGGATTTGAAAAAAAAGCATCCAAGTTGTGCAAAGGGTCTGCTGAATGAACAATTTTTAAAACAACAAGTGAAAAATAAAACAATCTAGATGGATGTCCAGGCATCCACGGGATGCATGTACGTCCATCTGGCTAAAAGCCTGGGTGATACTTTACCTTGAATTGTTCCAACAAGAACAGATGCAAAACAGATAACGTCCAATGATGAATATGCATAAATATTTCTGACAAGTGACAGAGCAAGATTTTCTGGCACAAAAAGTTTAAATTGTTGGGAATATCATTCAGACGATGTCACCAGATATTCCCCAGTTGTGGATAGATCCTCTGGCATGTTTGCAACAGTTGTGCACTGGAACTAATACTGGATTATAATTAGCAACCTAGTTTCTCTCCCATAAGTGGGATACTAGTCAATCACTGGACACCCATGCAGGGTGCAAAGAGAACACATTTTCAGGCTTGCTCTTCAGGCAAGCTCTAACTGTGATGTACTAGCCTCAAAATAAAATCATTTATCACTAGCCCCCAAAAAGCTCATTTTGAATTTCCTCAAAACTTTCTAAGAAACAGAATCCACTACAATCCCCTGCTGTGCCGCACCCTCCCCCTCTAATAACATCATCTCATTTGCTTAGTAAGCAATGGTTTGATTGCTTAATTACTGTAGACACTTGCCTGTTCACATGACAGTAACCTTCACCATACCTTAATAGTTGTTGTACTGTAGAGTGTACCAGATGTAGTGGAATTAATGATTCCAATACTGCTGCTCTTTGCACACAATGAATGTGTATCAGTAACCGAGACGTCTGACTTGGACCTGTAACAATACATTTTTCAGTTTTGAAAAGATAACCAAGAAAATTTGATTCAGAACTCCTTAAAACTTCCTGGCTTCAGTTTCCACCACAACCAATGTATTTAAAACAAAAGCGAAGCATGGGTAATGAACGGAATAAGACTGGTTTTACAGGTACTTTCAGGTACTGAAAATACTGCATATATAATTAAGATAACTGGGACAAGTTACAATCTTGATGAAAAACGAAAGATAAAATGACTGATCATTTGGCAACACAATTTCACTAATTTGGTCGGACAATATCTTATGACTGGCCATTATTTCCAGCACTGGCAGCTTAGCCTTTAACTCTCTGTGCAATATTGTGACAGGAAGAATGGATACACACAATTCATTTGTTTTTACTTACCTGTCTCTACCAAACAAAGATTGATTAGCAGCACCTTTGTTCGACAAACTAGATGCAAAAAGATGTGCAAGAAGCATAAAAGGTGCATGTTAGATGGTTATAGACATAGAAATGGTCAGCATATCAAAATGTACAGTAAAAGGCACTGTGCATCAGAATTGATGCCTGGCATTTTCTTCAGGGGAAACACTGTTAGAGTGCATAAATTAGAAATGTTATTGAGAAGAAAGCTACTCTAATACAACAGCAGAGCCCTGAGAAGTTTATTACTTAACAGAATGTTTCTCTGAGTGAAACTGAACAAACAGCTTGATGACCATTCAAGGTTATCAAACATGGCAGATGTATTACATGTATCTTTAGAAAACATCACCATCATCATCATCATCATCAGCATTGCCTGTAGCCCCATCTGGGGGAAACGCCACCAATAAGCACCCTCCAGTCATCACGGGACTGGGCCAGTTGCTGCAGTTCTCAGCTTTAGAAAACAGCCCCAATAAATATGTGTGCTAATTGGTTAAAATTGTGTTTCTATAACTTGATAGAAACACAGAACTAGCACGAGCTGTTGACTTAACGATGGCAAAGAGAATTTACATTTTGATGACTGAAGTTAACAAGCTCTTTTCCTTTTTTCCTCCCGCTGTCTTCCAAGAGAAATAGAAAACATGTTCTACACTGTACATGGCTCTGTCGAGTTATAGAAACTCTGGTGGAAGTTTGGGAGAACTCGAAAAAGCTGTGGAAACACATGCCTACGACTCGTGTTCCCACAGCATTTCTCATTCCCCAAACTTGCACTCGTGTTTCTATTTAACAATTAGATTATGAGCTCGAGATTTCTGTCGCGTGATAGTTGGTGAGGGTGCAGCCCGAGTCAACTATTACCCGATAGAAATCAAGTGCAAATAATCTAATTATTTTAGTATAAATCTACTAGTCGTTCAAAACTTAATTAAATCCACTTCTCAACACTTCGAAAATGCCAAGAAACGGCCGTCATTTTGTTAACAAGCGCACACTGTTACGCTACTCACTACCTATCACAGAATAGATAGTGAGTAGTGTAGCCAATAAGAGAACGGCATTCGTGATAGAATGCTAGTTGATTTATACTAATACACACTTAGATTATGACCTCAAGATTTCTGTCCCGCGATAGTTGACAAGGACACTTCCAAAATGCTAAAAAGCGGCCATCATTTCGCTAAAAAGCACACATTGCTATGCTATCACAGAATAGATGGTGAGAAGCCCCAAGCCCCCAAAAGAAGCATCATTAGCTAATCAGAGATTGCAATTCGTGATACATGTAGAACACTAGTAGATTTATACTAAAAACTCAATTATAGAAACACAGTACATACACGTTTTCTATTTCTTAAATACATATCAACAAGTACAAAAAATACAAAAGATACAAAGTCGCCAAACAAACAAGCTCATAGAAAAACAAATTCCTCTGAGAAATTGCTAATCTATTAGCAATGAATTAGGTTTTTGTTTCAAAGGGAAACACTAACACCATTTAGCAACTTGGTCAAAACATTGGTGAAACAAAATAATTTCCATTCAGCTGGCATGGATGGATGCCGTCTTCTCTGGGTACAACTTGTAGTCTTGTTTTTCTCATTTCTTCTCTATAGTTTTGGTTGTCACGGTTCTTGGATATTATCAGTTTACAGTTAGATTACATTAGATTTGTAATGTTGGAACAAATAGACATGTATACACATGTGCTAAACCCTATGAGTTGGTGGTGGTAGCAATAAGAAACATCTGACTGTCATACCTACTAATCAGGGTTTCATCCGCTGAAGATGATGTTGCAGAACCTTTAGATGCTGGTAGCACATATGTGGGAAATACATAGTGAATGTGGTTTGTTATCAAGAACTTCAATATGAGCTCATAAGCCAGAAGTCTTCCTTCTCTCCATTCCCAACTCTCTGACATCACGACATCAGCAGAGGAAGAGGAACCCTCTGACCAAGAATAAAAAAACTCTGTTACCCTGAAAATTTGTTGGTGCTAATCGTAAATTTATAAGGCAAGAAAAAGTACAG
Organism: Platygyra sinensis; assembly: GCA_019787425.1. Lineage (NCBI taxonomy): Eukaryota > Metazoa > Cnidaria > Anthozoa > Scleractinia > Merulinidae > Platygyra > Platygyra sinensis. Next base: position 9,834 of record JAHPZR010028842.1, read on the forward strand.
AATTTATTGAAAACATGTTTCTGTATACCACATTGTTCACAGCGTCTCTATTTTTTAGTATGAAAAACAAATTTTGTCAAACAGCAAACAGAGCTAGCAGACTCATGGAGCACAGCCTGGGAGGGGGCACTTCTTCACAGTTTTTTATTGACTTTGTTTTTCACATGTTAATAATCTAAAAAAAGATACACTGAGTGAAAAACGCACGCTGTCAACCAACTAGACTCAAGACAAAATGCACTGCATTACTGTGGTCCCAACAGACTAAAACCTTTAGATTTACCTGCAAGCATCTTTGCCACCTGACGAATGCTGGTCCTTGTTGATCTGTAAGATTGTACTGGTGATGTTCTACTGTGACCAGCAGATAATGCTCCATGGATTTCAGTTCCTTGAAAGGCAAAAGCAATATTAGCATTAAAAATAAGATTTATTGAAGAGGGTTTTATTGAAGTGCTGTTGAGAGACCTGGGCCCAAGTTTTTCTCTTTCTTGAGTCTGGGCGCAAATACTGATTCCAGTTTTCTGAAGACCTCTAGGCAATATAGCACAGTCTTCGTGCTTTATTTTCTGTTGTGGAAGTCTGGAGTCCTATGCATCTTCCAGACATTACCCAGTCTAAGGACATAAATTCCTCAGAGACCCCTTATGTTAGCATACATACATGCAAATACATGCTGGCTCTGCTCGATAAATGGCAAATAAAAAAACAGAAACAAGGCACTAGGCAACTAGGAAAGGACGACATGCATAACTCACCAAAACTACTTAAAGAGTCAGCTGAGACATAACAGAGATCAGGACTTAACGCTGGACTTGGAGTGCGCTGAAATGGAACTTGGATTTCAGATGACGCATGTTTGCCAGTGCCATCAACAGAGGTGTGGGAAATGTTTGTCGTAGATGGCTCTAGTTGGACAGACCCAGATTTTAAGTTTGCCACTAACAAATCTCTGTCGACCGTCCAGTCAGCAGCAAGACCTTGAAGGACTAGCTTTAAAAACACAGGATTACTGCTGTCTTTGGCAACTATAAACAAACAAAGCAAGCACTAACAACTATTTGTCATCACTGGAACTAATCAACAAAATTTATGTAATCAAAATGAAGCCAATGAAATATACATCATGTAACGGTTCTCATGATTAACATCCCAAAGCCAGGGCGAGTTCATACAGCTGTAAACAAAAGCACACCATCTTGCAACCCTGACAAAGAAAACAAGCCCTGTTTGTGCTCATCACCATGGTCTGGAATCAACTATAAACAAGCGAAAGATGAAGGAAACAAAACTGTCTGGTGCACATATATATGCTTTGCACAATCCTAACTTGATTTCACCCCTGCTGTTGGGAGGCCAATTTTGCATTCCAAGACCAACCATCCCATAAGTCTCACTCCATTCTGCATTAGGACTGCATTTGCCTTTTTGCCAAATGCAGTTATTTAATAAAGAACACATGTATGTTAATAACCATACGAAATAGGTCAACCTTACCTAAATACTTAAAAGCAACACTTGTTGCTTGTCGCACAGTGGAGGCTGGGTGCATCAGATAGAGGTTTAGTGTTGAGAAGTAAAGAGGCCACTTGGGAAGCAGAAACCCTGGAGGAATGTGCTGGGGATAAAAGTATTACTGTAAGCTCTAATATACATCAAAACCTGTAAGAAAGGAACTTTTAATTACCAAAGTACATTATGGAGTTTGCCAGAATATCAGTTGGTACATGGAGTTAAACCCTGAAACTTATCTCATAACTGGTTAAAATGACCTCATGACCAGAGTCATTGACTCTAGCCACCCAGGTATCGAAATTCATTTGGTAGGGATTAATAAAATGTTGGGTAATAATGTATAAAGGTTAATGTGCATACAGACATATACCCCTACAGGGGTTTCAATAAAGTTTGAAGTAGGCAGCCAGTTTGAGAAGAGTAGGCGACGGTATTGACAAGGGTCCGCAAGGCCCCTTTTGCTAGGGGGGTCTGGGGGCATGCCCCCCAGAAAAATTTGAAATCTGGAAGCTCTGAAACACTATTTCCAGCGTTCTGGGCATTAAATTGTGTATAAATATAAGTACGATTTCTTAGCGCAATGAGGCGTGACCTTGATCTCGAAATTGAGGTAAAAAGTACATCCAAGCCCATCAAAATAAATTTTAATTTTGTTTGAAAGGATCTTTCTTAAATTACTTCAATTTAGGCAGAAAGTAGCCGACGTCTCTGATCGAAGAAGCCAACGCTCTTTGTCAGACGTCGGTGCTTATTGAAACCCTTGCCCTAATCTGGATTGGAGCAGGGGTACCCCCAAAATGCAGAAATCTCAGTTTAAAAAACTAATAGGAACTAGTAGAAAATAGCTTTAGTCACTTCATACTTGAAACCAGAGATACAGTAACTGAATTGTTAGTAGTAATGCTCACCTTAATCAAGAAAATACAGACTCCTAACAAGCCTTCAGCCTCATGAGCTTTGAGGAACTTGAAATGTTCTCTGAACACAGCATGATGAGGTAGCTGGAAAAACAAGCAACATGAAATTGGAATAAACTCAACTTTTCTGTGGGTATCAATGCAATGTAAAATTTAAGTGCAGCTGTGCAATGTATCTTATAATAAGTACTTGAATGTACAAAATATGTGTATTGCACAATAAAAAGCAATGTACATAAACATTGACACATTCAATGATCTTGCATAGCAAGTTATATTTTTATTCACATTTATGCATGCTTCTATTTCAGATAACCTATTTAAAATTTAAATGGAAAACATTTTCATTGTTTCTCTGAAGTTCCACATACATGTCAGCGCTCCAAGCTGCGACCATTTTGGTCGCCATGGCAAGTGGAAAAAATTTTTGGCGACCAAAATTCTGGAGAAAGTCAGGTGATGGTGACCATTTTACAGTTAAAGGTTGCCAAAAGGCGACTTTTTGAAAAAGTGAGCTTGGAGCGCTGCATGTAGAAACATATTCAAGTAGAAGTTTACAAAAACAAGAAAATTTTAACAAATTCCATGTAGGTTAGTATTTCCACAACTTTTTTGAATTCCTTCCCACATTCACAAGTGAATGATACTTTGTCATGAAATTCTTGATAAAAAAAAATACAGAAATACTGTCCACCTTTCTGTGATTACCAAAATATACAATGTACTTTTAATTACCCTACACATGCAGCCATCTTTTCAGTAGCTTGAACTACAGTTATGTACCTCTCAAAAGTAAGTTACCACCTCTCGTCTCGTTTCTTACAAGACGTCTCGTATACTGTAATTTTTTATTACTGCAACATTTACCGTATTTTAATTGAAATAGTACTGGCCTCTTTTGTACAGTATGTGACATTGAACATTATATGTGTTTTGTAAATTAAATAATTTTACCTTGTCAATGCCTTGAATAACTTCCTGACTCCTGACATCATTTTGTGTTCCTTGACAGAGTCTGTTAATAACTTCTTGGAATGAAGATAATGCAACCTTCATGAAAATAATTTGAGCTCACTTCAAAAGCATTTTTGACACCTTTCAGCCTTCTTCTCTTATACTGAGACTCAATGACTACATGTAAATGCTATAATAACTGTTACCGACAATGTCTTTTGTCGTTACACTGCACTCTCTAGCTTGTGAACAACTGTAAATAAATTGCATTAGACTGCTTCTAGCTGGTCTTTTCTCTTGGGTACAACAAGTGTTTATCCATGAAGGAGAATGAAAAAGGGCAGCATGGACATGAGAAGGGATTGTCCAAATCTCTTCTTGTCTAGAGCTTCTTGCACAAACTCCTTTACTTAAGAGACAGATCGGCCCCCAGCAGTCTGCGATCTAGTGAACAGGTACATATAGCTCATACAATCCATCACAATGATATGATGAATATATGAAATACCGGTAATTCATATTTGAACTGCAATTGTAGATGAAAGTGAAGACTGATCATCGCAGTTAATTTTCCAATTTAAGCAACTGGAAAGAACAGAAGCCTGAAAAAATCAGGGCTTCAATGGGATTCAAACCTGCGATCTCCGTGATACCGGTGCGATGCTCTACCAACTGAGCTATGAAGCTGCATATTGAGAGCAAGGTCAATTTACTGAGTTCATATCTCCAGCCATGAGTGAAATGATGTGAAGAACATATGAAGTACCAATTCATATTTGAACTGCGGTAACCGTTGTAGATGAAAGTGAAGAATGATCATTGCACTTAATTTTCCAATTTAAGTAATTGGAAAGAATTGAAGCCTGAAAAAATCAGGGCTTCAACGGTATTTGAACCTGTGACCTCTACGATACTGTTGCAACTGCTTAAATTGGAAAAAAAAATTTAAAGTTTTTTCCTTATTTTTTCAGGCTTCTGTTCTTTCCAATTTGATTAAATTGGAAAATTAACTGCGATGATCATTTTCCACTTTCATTTACAAAAACGGAGTTCAAATATGAATTATTTCATATAATATTCTTCACATCATTTTGCTCCTCATGGGGGATATGAACTCAATAAATTTACCTCGCTCCCAATGTGTGGCTTCAAAGCTCAGTTGGTAGAGCATCGCACCGTTATCGCAGAGGTCACGGGTTCAAATCTTGTGAAGCCATGAGTTTTTTCAGGCTTCTGTTCTTTCCAATTCACCTTTTCGGCGTTAGATTTCACGTGTAGTGTTACGTGACATATGATGTAAACAAACCGGGAAAGTTCGGACATTCTTGTCAACCACGCACTTCAAGTGTACGAAGTTTTAACTTTGTCAAACTTCCTGTTACTACTACAATAATTTTCCTTCTGCATTAAGTCTTTGAACGTGAAATAGACTAGCTTCAAAATGGCAGAAAAAAGGAATAAAAGCACCTTCAACGCTATGAACAGGGCATCTGACAGGATGTGGTGGTACAGATCTGCATAATTCGCCTACTTCCGCATCCTCTGCATCCTTGCGGCATTTTTCCGCATAAAACTAGAAAATTGCTACATATAAGTGGGAAAGCAACTGATTACCATCATCAGGAGCAAAAATATTGAAGAAATTGATCATTTTGAAGTTATTCACCCAAAACAGTGACAAAAACACTTTTTTTGTTCGTAAACAATCTTAAGCCTCCAGGCGTTCCATGCGTCTTCTGGTGATGGGCCTGGGTTCTAGTTTTGAGACTACTGGTGTCCAGTTTTCTCTTCCGATTCAATGCCTGGTTACAAGCTTCGGACAAACACATCAACAAAAACTATGGAAAAATTGCGTTGAACGAAGAATACATGTCCACGAATGGCAGCCAAAGGTCAAACGTGTCATGACGGTCCAAAATGCTCAGTAAGACGTTAATGTGTATTTTATATGTTGGAAAAAGCCAAGGGAGTAACTTTATTAAATTTTAGAAATCTCCGCATAATCTGGCGTCTTTTCCGCATAATCATCACATCCTTCTGCATAATATTGCCAAAAATTTTGGCTTAATTTTCAGTTTTTTTTCCACACCCTATCAGATGGCCTGTATAAATGTGGTGGAACATAAAAAAAAATTTGCAGGAACGTGGCGTTTTGATCAGTTAGCGGATATTTGAAAACTTCGCTCTTGGAGACCACTTCGCAGGTTAAAGGATGGTATTGCCAGTGGATCCTAACTTTGAAAAAGATCAAATCACTGAGGCTGACATATAAATAATCCATGACATGCTAATTTCTATCACCGCCGTTTGGGTTGTATGACATTTTTAACTATTTGATTTACCACTCCACCAATTACGAGTTGCGCTAGCAACTTCAGACGTACAGAGTATTTTAGAAATACCAATGACATCCACATGGAGGATCGAAACCATGGTCTTGCCTGAACTAAGCCGAACAATGGCATATACAACATAAAACGCACAGCACAGTCAACTGACTTGCACGCACAGAGTTACACTTGAATCTTGTGGTTCTAGAACGATCAGAAGAGGAATAAACCTACACATCAAGCCCCAGAAACATAAGTTCGATCAGATAGTGCAAGAAAAACATAAGAATTTCTCTAGACAAGCATATACATGTAGCTTTCTCGAAGTAAAGCTACAGCGTGTCCAAAGAAAAATGTAGGAGGCAAATATGATACCCGTGATTATAAGAATCTACCTACTGTACAAGTTTGAAAGCAGTTCCAATCACAGCCAGGCCCGGCGTTGTAATGTAGAATGCAAGTAAGCAACACATTTACAGTAAACGTCACACTTTGTCCCTCAAAAGCAAATACTTGGAGACTTTTACATATCTTTTACATACATACATGTATATCTCAACAAATCGACACACAGATAACAGCAGAAATCATGCAAACCTAGGCTTCTGACCTCTTAAAATTTGTCATAGCACGATCTAATCGCTCTAATTTCTCAGAATTTCTGAGTCCTTATCACACAACACCAAGGAGCTTTGAATTCATAAACAAGAGTGAAGTGACAAAAAGGAGGAGAGACCAAAAAGAAAATGGCAAAATTAATGTACAAATGCCACAAACTGTCAGTAGGAGTCATGAAGGCCTGTCAACCCCATTTTACACTGACAATACATACATGTAAACTACAAATGTCACTGTCTTTCGTGCACACGAATGAGTCACCGTACTTTTGCCTTCTTGTGTTTTGTCTCTCTGCGCCAGGAAAATGGAAGAACTTCACTGGATCGCCGTTTCAGTTTCTTTTCCACAATTCAGGGTATCAGGAATCATTTTTACAAGTACCAAAAGCACATCTTTAGTCATGACCATTCTGTCAGAACACGACTTACATTGTATCCAACATGTGTGGTTGGCTAGAATGTCCGAACTTTCCTGGTTTGTTTACATCAGACGTCACATGCACGTGACACTACACGTGAAATCTAACGCCGAAAATGTGAATTGCTTGAATTGGAAAATTAACTGCAATGATCATTCTTCACATTCATCTACAAACTACAGTTCAAATGTGAATTATTTCATATATTCTTCACGTCATTTCACTCCTCACGGGAGATATGAACTCAATAAATTGACCTTGCTCCCAATGTGTGGCTTCATAGCTCGGTTGGTAGAGCATTGCATCGGTATCACAGAGGTCACGGGGTCGAATCCTGTTGCAGCTCTGATTTTTTCAGGCTTCCTTTCTTTCTAATTGCTTAAATGGGAAAATTAACTGCGATGATCATTCTTTACTTTCACAATTCATCATGTACATGCACATATGTAGTGGCCGCCTTACCTCAAACTCACATCTTGACAAAATAGCTGACAGAGCTTTCGTAGCATGTTCCCTGATACTCAGCTGAGGATGTGCAAGCAGTGAGAAGAGAACAGAGTGCACAGAGGATGTGATGAAACCTGGCAGTGCTGTCAGTGCTTTCAGGCCAAACTGAAAGAAAAAAACAAATAAAAAAAGAAATCTTTCAACCCAAAATAATGTCACTCACAATACAATTTAATTTTTACAATTAAATTCTGGGCACTGAAGCAAGTCCAGCCAAGGGTTCAAATAAATACAGGATCACAAGGCCAAGTGTAAAACAAACACACCTGATGCTTAGTACATGTACATGACCGTATACATTAATTAAGAAACTACAAGACACATTACAGGGTACATATAATAATTGAGAGAGGTACAATGTACATTGTATCCACTTTGTAGGAGAGATGTCCACTTAAGACTAAAAAACTTTAATTAATTACCAGATCATGTGATCAAAATAAATTTAAGTTCCTGTCACAAGACTAATACAAATTATCAAGTGCTCAGGTATGTGATAACGTAAATGAAAATCATCAACTAAATAACACTGTACTAATGTTAGGCCACCAAATTATCAGAACTCACACTGAAAGGTCTGTATGGCTCTCACAGCAAAATATCAATATTTTGAACTTGGGACTGTGAGGGTTAAGGGCAGTGTTTGCTCACAGAAGGCCCCATAGCAGATGAGCGTTTAAGTTACAATATTAATAACATTACTGTACTCAGTTGTCCCCTCAGAAGTAGCTTACCAACATCTTGCGAGGCATGTTACCCTTCCCACGGAAATTTCATAGGGAGAAATGTCTCTTGTTTCTGTAATTATTAACCACCATAAAAGCATGCAAGTTGTACTGTATATGACTGAGAGCTTCAGAACATCGCAACTGACCTTGAGCATGTATTCAGGTCCTGACGACTGTGACTTGTCATCACCAGATGGTGCTATTCCACTCCAAAGAAACTGACACACTATAGCAGTCATGCCTGTTCAATATATTTAAACAAAAACTGCAAAACATGATTGAAAAGTCTTTTTTATTATGAAGTTGATGCTGATGTGCAAAAAGTTGTATTCATGACTGTACAAATGATGTAATAAAAATCCATGTTTTTTTTGGATTTTATTTGTTTTTTTTATTTTACAGGTATAGTACAAGAACATACAGATCGATACGTATAAACATTACAAAATTTACAACAATTATTGTTGTTAACAAAAATCCATGCTGCAGTGCAGTACATGTAATAACAGCGGTTATCACTCACACGCGCCCTTCAATGATTTTTTTTGCCATTTCAAAACCTAAGTTCTGGTGAACGTCAATCAAATGTATCCATAACAATAGTTGTGTTCATTTCGTGTCAGTTTCACGGCCATGTTCGATCGTTGTTGGATCAGGAATAATCACTCAGTTATAATGACAAAGTAATTTGCAATTTCGCTGAAATGGAGGGCTATTATGAAGAGAAAACGTGGTTTGTCTTTGAATTGCATAGCAGAAACACTTTCTGCGAGTGAAACATTTGTGAAGAAGCCTGGGTACAAAACAAAACTAGAGCTGTACAAAAGATTCAAGGTAGCTGAAAAAGTTGATCTCTGAAATGATTCGCTTTATGTGGAGATTGACTTTTTATCCGCTTGTTATGGATGCAGATTATTTTCGCCGCAGAAATTCTTGTCATTCGCCTTGCTAAAAGATAATCCATGCAGAGGTGTGTGGCTAGAATACCAGACAGGCAAATTGTATGCAAAGCAAACCGTCAGTAGAACCATACGGCAAGTAGGATTGTCAGTAATAAAAAGGTAATGAAAGCCGCAAGAAATTAGCAGTTAGATTTTTGTAGTTCATTCTGTAATAAAAGTTATAATTTATATTTAGTTCATTCTCATGTTGTTGTCGTTTATCGACAAGTCAAGTAAAGATGAAAGACTCAGAGCAACTCGGATACTCCAAGAATTGACACTGAAATAAAATGGTTCTGGAAACTCCACTCGCCGTTATTGTCATGGAAACATTTGATTGACATCCACCAAAACGTAGTTTACGAAATGAGAAAAAATCGTCTGAGGGCGTGTGTGACTGATAACTGCTGTAAATGTGATGCTCCATGATTTTGAAATATTCATGACACCAGGGCTGTCATTAAGGGATGTAAATAAGTGGACAGACACATGAATTTATAATTTATGCACCAAGGCAATGAGCGAGAGTGGACAATTTGACAATTTACTCTGGTAAAAAACAAATTAATGCCAAGTTTTCATGCATCTGTCCTGTTGTTGACAATCAAATTTGTCATAACACTGTCTAAGTAGCTGTGGATCCACCGCTACTTTGACAATGTTATGACAAAATTCGTGATCAAAAACAGGACAGATGCACGAAAAACTGCTGGCAATTTGCTACATGTAATTCAAAATTCTTACTAAATAAAAAGCAAATTTTGATTTAGAGTGTATAAATAAGGCAACAAGAAGTACATTTTTTAAAAAAATAAATAAATAAATAATGGATGGTCTGTATAAAGGCTGTATGATTTCAAAATGACAAAAATGTACAATTCTAAAGACTTACACATGACTGCACCCTCTTTGGCTTGCCAGGAAGTTTCCTTTCCAATGCACATCTGCAACAAAACAACAAAAATCGACCATAAGTCAGGGCTTGCGAAAAGTGTCATCCAGTCGTCCAGAACAAGTAAAGGTCTACAGGCAAGCACATGTAACTTATCATTCTCACTTGCCCCATGGGTAAGGGTCAGGCAAGTCATCTGGGAAAGCAAAATTTGAGAGCCACCTGTACGAAGGGCAAGCTGGAATTCATGTTCAGTTTAAGTCCTGTATGTATGATATACATGTAGGGAAGATGACCACAACACTTCACCTTGTCAGCAAGATAGAATCATATGGGAAACAAGGAGTGCTAAGGCAGGAAGGTAAGCATGACCTAGTTTCAATGTTGAGTTGAATTTCAAAGTGTAATTCGATTTTCTGACACCCTTAGGGTCTATGGAGAAACCCTCCATACATGTATAAGCTAGAAAGCAATAAAAAAAAGTGTAACTGTAACACTGACAATAGGGAGTTTAAGAAGCTATATGGCGACAGCGAAGACAACGCTGATTAAAAAATGAATTTTATTAATATATTTTACCTACCAATCTTGGGATACTCTTAAGTCATTTACTTTGTTTATCACTATCAAACCATATCGCAAAACTAAATCTGGGACACCACAATAAATTTGAAATAGAATTTTAAAAAATTAGCTGTCGTAGTTCACATTCTTCAGACAACACAGGATTGGTCATTTCATGTTGTTGTTTTGCAGGGAAAGTAAAGAAATGTACAAACTTAACATAAAGATTTATAACACAAGTGCACAGCTATTGTTCTGCTCATTAAACCTCTTGTTTCGAGATGTTGCCGTTATTGTTGCCGTTGCTGTTGCCGTCATGGTTATCTTAAACTCCCTAATGCCAAACAGTTTCTTTAGAAACTAAATACTTATAACTTTGCCCATTAAATAAAAGTAGTTAATGGTAATTACATATTAATTTATAGTACCTTAACTAAGCTTTCATAAAAATCCTCCAGTTGAGGCAATGTGAAGAGTTCTAAAAACCTTGACAACTTGGCTACACATGTGTTTCTGATAGCTGACCATATATCAGTGATTCCAGCAATAATAATGTCCTTCACTAGAGGAAACACTTTACTGTTAACTCCATTTTCAGAGCTTGCCAGCTTCAACCAGTCCATAATGTGAACAAATGTTTGATTTCTCACCACTGGCATGTTGTTTGCTGAAAAAAGAAATTGTATACAACACATACATTGTACCTTTAACTAGCCTGTTCCAGGCTCTCAGTAGTTGTGGACTGGCGAAAACGAGCGAGGAAAAAACGAGGGAGGACTAAGGTGAGGAGCTGCGGGAGAGCCTGTAAGAATTTCTTTAATGACCCTCTTCTGGTATAGCAGGAGCTGCTATACCCTCTGATTGGCCAATTTTGAAAGTACTTTCAACACACCGGCGGATCTTGTCAATCAGAAAGATGGGGAGCGCAGCCTGCATGAGTGATTTTGAGGAATCTGAACTGATTTCCATGTAGGACGATTGTCTGCAGGATTTCCCGAATATTCAAGCGCTAAGGAAGGAGCAGCAACTATGTTAAGTAAATCTAGCTGATGGGAAAGACGTTTTCGCTATCCCTCCAACCGACTTTGGGAAAAGTTTAATTTTTCAGCTCTTTCCATGACTTGCTAAGGCTGCTATGAAGTCAGAAATGTGTTCGATCATTGTTGTCTCTCCCTTGGTCTCAGTGATGCGGGACCAAGTGGATCAGCTTTCCGCCTTTTTGTTGCTTCACTCTTGTTTATGAACAACATTTGTATTGTGCTATAAGGAGAAAACTGGAGCCCTTAGATCGTGCTCCGGCAATTTTTCAGAGGTCATAGGTCTGCATGATTTTCACTGTTATCTGCATGTTGCTTCGTTGAGTCTGACACCGCTATAATTTGCCATGTGTTAGTGTATTGTTTTGGCTCATTTCTGTTGCAAGATGTGTTTTTAAGTCTCCAAATATTTGCTTTTCAGGGACAAAATATGACGTTTACTGTAAATGTGTTGCTAACTTGCATTCTAAATTGTCAGGCCCGGCTATGATTAAAACTGTTCGCCTGTACAGTAGATAGATTCTTGTCATGGGTATCATATTTGCCCTTGTCCATTTTTCTTCGGAGACGCCTGTATTTCGAGAAAGCTATACGCTTGTCTGGAGAAATTCTTATGTTTCTTGCAGCCATCTGATCGAGCTTATGTTTCTGGAGCTCGATGTTTTGGTTTCTTTCTCTTTTGATAGTTCTAGTACGCGCAAGTCTGTTGACTGTGTTGCGTGTTGTATATGCCATTGTTCAGCTTCCGGAGCACAAACTAAATGCCTTTCATAAACAAGAGTGAAGCAACAAAAAGGCCGACAAAAAGACCGAAAAATAAAGGGCAAATGTACAAATGCCACGAACTATAGGAGTGGTGTTTGGCCTGTCTATTTTATTTACCATCAGGCTCAAGGAACAGAAATGCCGTCATTCGATTTCGACACAAGTTTATCAAAAGTTCCGTAAATTCGTGTAAGGGTTCCTGCACAAGTAAGGCACCTCACGCTTGATAGCAGTTCGTTCCTCCCAAGCTTATGGCCAAGCAAAGCCACTACATCGGACAAAATTAAACTTTCACTGTCTGTGAAGGCCACCAGTTTGTTTTTCACCACACTTTACAAAGAAAGTCGAGGGACCTTCGTTCCACTACATGTGACGTTTTTTTTTTTTTTTTTACAAAATCTGCAGCGTCTTGAAAGATGGAATTCAGCATTTGAAGAAGACATGCCATGGAAGCCAGCGATCGAACACATGAGAGCGAAAACGAGCGATCACAAACGGTGAGTCAGATCATGTTGCCACTCGTGAATTGCGCTATTTCCTTGCGCGAGGAATAGGAGAATGTTTCCAGCTAATTGACAAGTTCACATTTTTACTTTTCGACACTTAATTAAACCACAGGTGGGCGGAAGAGGGGACCTCGTTAAAGAAATTCTTACAGGCTCTCTTCCTTCCTTCCTTGCCTGAGTCCTCCTTCATTTTTTCTCTCGCTCTCCCTTTTTTTCCCCTCCCAACTTCCGAGAGCCTGGAACAGGCTAACCTTTAATATATATGTGAATTTGTATGCACAGTAAGTACTACCATGAATCTACCCACTTCAATAATGCAGTGACTGTAATTAAGAGCTTATCTTGCTTCTTCTAGCTTGCAGGAATCAAGAGTGTTGCTACACTCTTATTAGTCAGGAGAATAAATTCATATTATTATACAAGTACAGGTCTGGCAGTTGCATTTTACCCCTTGGAAGCATTTCTTAGCAGAGTCATCACAAAGATTTAAACTCAAGTACAGTGTACATGTATGTGGCATGAAATTTCTGTGGCATCTGATTTTTGCAAATTTCGCAGATTTTTCATCATACCACAAAAATTTTATCCTGTGTTAAAACAGTGAAAACAAACTCAAGCCAAAAAAAATTCTGCAAGAATTAACTCCGGCTCCTTTTATTCACATTAATGAATTTCAATGAAATTGGTAGGAAACATTGTACATAATGAAAATGATCACATGGCTTTTGGTCTTGTTTCTTTCAAGTACTGTACATGAAGTCTGTGAAAAATTATTCCCAGGAGTTAAGTCTGAAATCTAAATTTGTGAAAATTTGTTCCTTCAAAACTCATAAAACCCAAAATCTGCGACACTAAAACTCCTGTGAAAAAGAGTTGGAAGTAAATAGCTGATTTTGCTCTCTTTTCAAAGAAACAGACAAAATAAATAGCTGAGCTTGAGTGTTACAGAGCCAGACAAAATCATGAAGTACGCCATGATTTCTGCCAGCTGCTGCTAACTTTATTTGAAAATCCTGTTCAGGTTGCCCTACAGCTAACAGTTCACAGGTACAGTTACAGCTATTCACATGTATAGTCCAAGCTAGAGACAAAAAATGTGAGGGTAAGGTTTCATGCTCTAGAATGCAATACAATGGCCATGGCCATTGCCTAAGTTTGGACCATCTAACCTGGGATCCAATGTACTGGTACATGTACAAACCATGGGTATTGGGTACTAAAGTCATCTGTGGTCAAGTACCAATTGATTCCCTAGATCAACCTAAATCAACATCTCAACTGACATCTTGATGGACGTCTCGATCAACATCTCAATCCACATATCAATTGACAATCAATCGATATCTCGATTGACACCAACACTGAATTGGCATCTTGATCAACACTTGACACTTGATCAACAATTAGTCAATAGTTGGCCAAGTGTCGACCAACTGATGTATCTATTGACACTCAATGGTGCATCTACGAAAATTAGTTGGCTCTGGACTGACTGTTGACTGACCAGGTACTGATTGAGATGTCTATTAAGAGTTGATCCATGACCTTACTTACCTTTAGCAACTGTATATTTAAAGCTTTTCAGCAGATGTTCAGATAGTTTAGCTTGAGCAAGGAACCTAGGGAAAAACAATAATTTAAATTTAGATTTCATTACATTATAAAAACAACAGACATCTTTAAATGTCTGGTTGTATGTAGCCTAGCAAAAACAAACATCCCTCTTTAGTCTAAGCTTTACACTGATAGACAAGCTCTACCAAGATTTGTGCAGTGTCTGGGAATAATTGATACTTCTGCGTGTGAAACATTTTCATACGGTGCAACAACCTGAGGTTCACTACTGTCTGCCACTGAAAGAGCAAAATTCATGTTCACAGGCATGTGAAAAAAGTGGCTTCGTAGAAAGCTTTTTAATACCACATTTCTGAAGGAAGCGACTGGATCAGATGCCAGTCCATTGTGGGTTTCTCCCCAACATTGTCTAAAGTCATCTCAACAATTTACTAGTACCCATTTATCCTCCCAAGTGAGAGAACTTTAGACAGGACAGTGCTCTGGTAGCCTCTGGATGCCACAGGTAACTAACTTTTGCCTTTACTGTAGGTGACTGAAAAAAAGTTCTCTTTTACCCAGGATTTCATTGTTGGGAAACTCTAAGCTCCATACATGGAGTACAGACAAGTGCATACTGGTCCAGGAATAGTTAGCGCCCAGGGGGGTACTCCCAGAAAAATTGGGTGGGGTGTGTGGCCCACTTCCCAAAACCCTTACCCTTGGCTATTTATGACCAAAATCTGCGATATTCCCTATCCTACATGTATTTATGACCTGACCAAAAATTTAAAACCCTATTATTATGACCCTAAATCAAAATCCTGTTTCAGATGTGCATTATAATTGGATCACTAGTTCAGACCAATGTTAAATTACCAC